>JAHDVE020004498.1:0-284119 GCA_022606495.2 Halesus radiatus
ATCGATCATCTAAACTCGGAAGAAATAAACTCTTTATTAGATATTTGTGACGATTATAATTCAATATTTTATCTCGAAGGCGACAAACTTACGGCAACCGATGCTATTAAACATCGAATAATAACAAATACTGAAAGTCCAGTTCATTCAAAAAATTATAGATACCCCGAAATACATAAAGAAGAAGTTAACAAACAAATAGACAAAATGTTACAAGACGGTATTATCCAACCTAGTGTTTCACCATGGTCAGCTCCTATATGGGTTGTACCAAAGAAAAATGACTCCTCAGGAAAACCTAAATGGAGAATAGTCGTAGACTATCGCAAGCTCAATGATGTATCTGCGGGCGACGCTTTTCCTTTACCTCACATTGTCGATATTTTAGATCAATTAGGTCATTGTCGATATTTCACAACACTAGATCTTGTAAGTGGATTTCATCAAATTCCTATGCATGAAGATGATATTCCAAAAACTGCTTTTTCAACTCCCAATGGACATTATGAATATACCCGAATGCCTTTTGGCCTGAAGACGGCTCCAGCGACTTTTCAAAGACTGATGAATAACGCATTAATTGGATTACAAGGATTATATTGTTTCGTTTATTTAGACGACATCGTCATATATGCAAATTCTATAGAAGATCACGCGAAAAAAACTTACAGCTATATTTCAAAGACTTGCTGACAATAACTTAAAAATTCAACCAGATAAGTGCCATTTCATGAGAAAAGAAGTTACTTATCTAGGTCATTTAATTTCTAACGAAGGTGTTACTCCTAATCCAGATAAAATCAAAGCAGTCTCTGAATTTCCTATTCCCAGGAATCCTAAAGAAATTAAATCATTCTTAGGTTTAGCTGGTTATTACCGAAGATTTATTGAAAACTTCAGTAAAATTACAAAACCCTTAACTAGTCTCTTAAAGAAAGACATAAAATATAATTGGAAAACCGAACAGCAAAATGCTTTCGATACTTTAAAAGAAAAATTAACTTCCTATCCTATCTTACAATACCCTGATTTCACGAAAGAATTCGTTCTAACTACTGACGCCTCAAATTATGCAATAGGTGCAATTTTGAGTCAAGGAAAAATTGGAGAAGATTTACCAATATCTTATGCGTCCAGAACTTTAAATAATGCAGAAGGTAATTACAGTACCTCTGAAAAAGAACTTTTAGCCATTGTTTGGGCTGTTGGACACTTCCGTCCATATATTTTTGGAAGAAAATTTAAAATTTATACTGATCATAGACCACTAAAATGGTTAATGAATGTTACCAATCCCAGTAGCAAACTGTTACGCTGGCGATTAAAATTAGAAGAGTACGAATACGAAATTGAATACAAACCAGGTAGAATTAATTCTAATGCCGATTGTTTGTCTCGTATTCCTATAAATATGATAACCGAAGAGGAAAATTCACCCTCTCCAGATATTAACGAACTCTTAAATGAACCATGTTTCGACGAAATAAATGTCGATGATTTAGAAACTTGTCAAAATAATTTATCAACGAATAACTTAGAAATAGAAAATAATTTTGATGATAGTACATCACCTCTAGAAGATAATAATACTAATAACGACACTTACGAAAATTATTTAAGATTTTATTCAAATAATAATGAACCAAATATATTTAGTTTTAATGAACTCGATTTATTCTTTATTAATAATATGTCTAAAAATTTGGCATATCCAACTTCAACTGATCTAGATGATCAAAACCCTTTCTGTGCTGAAATATTATTAAACTGTTCAGACACTGATGAACTTTTAGAATCACCAAAAACTTTATATAGTATACATGAATCCAAATCTTTAGATAATAAAAAATCTTACTTTCATTGCTTTACTAAAACTCATTATTTCGACAAAGCAACTCCTAAAGATATTTTCTTAACACTAAAAAACTTGAGGTCTAAACTCATTGAAAAACATGTAACTGAAATTACGTTACCAAACTTTGTAAACCCTTTTGATTCTATTCCTTTTATAAAAATTAAAGAAATCATCCAATATCTTTTTAGAAATTTAAAAATTAAAATCAACATTCACCACAATAAAATTATAAACCCTTCAATTTCACAAATTCCCGTAATTTTAAAGGAATGTCACGATAGCCCTATGGCCGGACATCCAGGTTTCTTCAGAACCTATAGTCGGATCAAAGAAAGATACCGATGGGAAAAATGAAAGATGATATAGAAAATTATGTTAAAAATTGTATCCACTGTCAGAAAAATAAAACTGATAGACGAGCATACAAAGCTCCAATGGAAATAACGACGACTTCTACAGAAGCTTTCGAAAGAATCGCGGTCGACATAGTCGGACCACTTAGCGAAACTGCTTCATCTAATAAGTACATCGTCACCTTTCAAGACGACCTTACTAAATTCTCTCAAGCCTATGCGGTTAGCTCTACAGAAACAGAAACTGTTGCTGATTGTTTAGTTAAATTCTTTTCTCACTACGGAATACCTAAATCAATCCTCACGGATCAAGGTGTTCAATTCACAAGCAATTTAATGAAACATCTTACAAAACTATTTAAAATAAAACATTTGAAAACAACTGTGTATCACCCACAAACAAATGGAGCATTGGAACGCTCTCATTCTACTTTAAAAGATTACCTTACACATTATATAGATAGCGACCAAACAAATTGGGACGACTATATTCCTTTAGCTATGTTTTCATATAATACAAGTACACACTGTACAACTAAATTTACTCCATATGAACTTGTCTTTGGACATAAACCTATCTTGCCAAGCTCTTTGGAAAACCCAGATTCAAATCCAACATATGAAAGTTACCTTAATCAATTAAAATATAAATTCGCTATTACTAGATCACTTGCCCGTGAAAGAATCGGACATGCTAAAGAAACTTCAAAAAATATTACGATAGAAACATATCAAATAATACTTATAAAATTAATGACTTAGTTTTAATTAAAAATACTAATAAACCTAAATCTTTAAGTAAAAAACTTACTCCTAATTGGAAAGGACCGTACAAGATTGTACAGGTTCATGATAATCAAAATGTTACTATTAAATTGGAAAATAATTCACTAAAAAGATTCCATGTAAACAGAATTAAGCCATATCGAGCTTTTTCTCCTGTTCCAGGTCCTTCAAGACAATTTTAACTTTTTCACAAGACGTCCAACCAATAACCACTGGAAACGGACTCTTCTTTGATCAAATTGGAAAACTGAAAGTATATAATGACGATTGGAAAGTTATTACTTACCTTAATATCAGTACCTTCCCTAGACAATTGCAAATTTTAGATGATAATTATGCTTTAACTAAAAGCACATGTTCAAAATACTTATCATACGTACCTAACGACAATTGCAAAGATCTTTTAAAACCAGTTTTAACATTATAAAGAAATGTAAAGTTAAACACGAATCAATAACACACCTTGTTTCCAACCAACGTGCAAAACGCGGTTTAATCGATGGTGTTGGAAAAATATTCAAAGCTGTTTTCGGAACTCTAGATTCCGAAGATGCCCAATATTATGATGATGCGATTGAACGCGTCATGTCAGACGATAAAGAAATTTATAATCTCATGAAAGATCAATTACAAGTCACAAAATCAACTCTTACAAATTTCAATATTACCCTTGCTAAACTTAACTATGACGAATATACTATGAATAAAAATATTATAAAAATAAATAAGTACTTCAAGGAAGATCACGATAAAATGAACATGCAAGAAATTAAAAACATTCTTACTTCACAAACAAACTCTCTATTCGAAACAACGGAATACTTTTATGAACAAATTGATTCTTTAATCAATGCTATTTTATTTTCTAAACAAGGAATTTTACATCCAGATATAATTACTCCTCAACAACTCTATTTCGAACTTAGCTCTAATATTAAAAATTTACCAAGCGGAAAAGAATTCCCTTTATCTTTAAAACTTGAAAATATTCATTCTTTAATCGATGTATCAGATTTAATTGCATATTATATTGATGGTAAATTTATCTTCATAACGAAGTTACCTTTAGTCACATCGCAAGAATATAACCTTTTTCATGTAGTACCTCTACCTGTTCCAAACATTGACATCCCAAATACCTTTTCCTTAATTATTCCTAAGCATAAATACTTAGCTATTACAAAGGACAAATCTTTTTATGTGTATCTTGATAATTTTAAGAATAATTGTAAAACTATTACTAATGAAAATTTATATGTAAGGATCTAGATGTGTTATCCACTTTCTCCGATCCAATATGCGAGACGATTTTATTGTCTGCTTATGTTAATGAAATACCAAACGAATGTTTCAGTAGAATCATTAAAGGCAACATACTTTTATGGCAGCCCATTAGAAATAATAAATGGATTTTTACTTATTCTCATCCTTCTAAACTAACTATCGATTGCAAAGATAGAAACAATATCTTTGATATTAAACTATTCCAAACTGGAATATTAACTTTAAATTCAAGTTGTAGAGCCTATGCAGGACTCACACAATTGATTACTAAAAGTAATATCATTACTGAATATGTTAACCCTGTTTCAACTTTAAATATTGTTGATGACAATTGTTTCAATATGAAAAAATATAATGAAACTCTTAATGAACTTGATCCCATAAATTTAATAAACTTGCAACATGATGACCTTAATTTGGCATCACATAAAATCGATCAATTTAACGATGAATTAAAATCATATAATTCAAAACCTCTTATAGTTAAACATTCATCAATGTTTCAAATTATTATTTATACATTGTCTACCTTTCTAATTATTTTTGTAATTTACAAACTATTGAAATGTTGTAGATTCTTTAGAATATTGAATTCTTATTTTCCAAATGATGATGATAATAAATGTTGTGTCAGGATTTATAATCAATGCAATAATCCTAGACGATCCACTACAAGGATCCAACCAACGATGACGTTCAGAAATTTGAATGATCACGAAAATGAAGATGTACCTCTTCAAGTTCTATCTTCTAACGAAAATAATTTAAAATATAATTACAGCAACCAAAGCTTAAAAAATCGTTGCTT
The DNA here is from genome assembly GCA_022606495.2 of Halesus radiatus. Classification (NCBI taxonomy): domain Eukaryota; kingdom Metazoa; phylum Arthropoda; class Insecta; order Trichoptera; family Limnephilidae; genus Halesus; species Halesus radiatus. The sequence goes on from JAHDVE020004498.1 coordinate 5,087, forward strand.
TCATTTTATGGGGGGAGATATGTTATATTCCCAGCCCTTGCTATAAATCAAGCGCCATTAACGTCAACCCTTCATAATGTTATAATCCCTGCCATTGGATTAAATCAAGCGTAAATTCTTTGTGCATTTCGGCGTTTTCAAATAAATGCATTATTTTAGAAAACCAATTAAGTAAACTCATTATCGATTTGTTACGCAAGCCATTGAGCTTAACTCTATGAAATTTCCCACAATCCGGGATACTAGAATACTATATAAACGGGAACAAGCCGTTCCTCTCAGTTCACATTTTAACATCTCGAAGTACAGTCTCCACGCTGTCCTTCTTCACTATTGTCATTGTCTATTTTATATTGTACTTATAAGTTAATTAATCAAATATTATAAGTCTTCTATAAATAAATATATATCGTATAAAATATATAAGTTGTATTGAACTTCCACCTTCTACTACTACTACCTCAACACATAACTATCTACAACCATCTGCAGATCTTCAATACATTACATCTGCAGATATATTCAGACACACACACTACTACCCATACGAAGAGATCTTGATCATTACTCGCCGCGCAAGAGTTGAATAATTATTTACTGCGTCCTCAACCGAGGGTCGTAGCACAAGTACTGTGCACCGCAGAGAGGCGGGCAGACTGCAGATCAAGTTACAGACTCTCGCAGGTCAAGTGCTCCGGAAGCGGTGCATTATGCTGACTGTTCATAACTGCGAACGTAAATCTCTCATCTTGTCTTCGCGTTCAGTATGACTTCGCGTATTCGTGTCTAAATAACTAACAATCACGCCGTTTCTAGGCAGAGAGGATGATCCGTCAAACAACTCTGTCTTGGTACACACTCCTTGCTTCATTCACATTTACATTCAACATCTGCACTGAGGATGCAAAAGAGGTTGGAGTTTAATTAGTCGGTATCTACAAGAATTTTCAACAGTTTATGTAATAAACCAGTAAACATAATTCAGCTGTAATTAATAAGGCCACGATGGTGGGAAGTTCGGTCAGATATTGCATCATGTCAATTATGGAAAAAGTAAGTTTACGATGAAAATGGATCATTAAGTAGATGATTTTGGGCGTTTACGAAGTACAAGGTCGTTCCCGCAAACTGGTTTAAATTAATGGAAATAACTAAATAAAAATGACCTAACCTAACGCACGCCTGATACTAAATTACGATCTTTTTTTTAATGAACTGATCTACACTATATTCACGTAATTCTCTTTTCTATAAGCATGTGCTCCTGTGTAAAGTCTGAAAAAATTTTCCGAGAATAATAAATACTAGGTAATTGAGGAAAATTATAACTCAAAACATGAAACGTGGGAAAATTCCAGCTACCATTGTGTGAATCATTTAATATTAAATTATATCATTCGCTATCAACTATTCTTCTATGCTATGGAACTGTTTTGTTTGACAGATGTGATACTTAAAATATGGGTATTCTTTTTCATACGGCTCACTTAATTGAGAAAATTGAGTGACATATTCAATCACCCATTGCTACTTTCAAAACGATGCATAATTATATGAAATAACAAGATTGAACACAACAAGATTTGCAGTAAGTTGATCATCACGTGAACACTACAATACTTCCTCACACGTCCAACTTTGGACACAGGCCTCCCAACATCTCGCATCTTACCTAACATATTCTTACGGGCCGGTTCAGCGTTGGTATTGTTAAGAAAACGATTTAAAATCGATACCGGGTGTAGAGATGCAATCGCGCCCAAATGAGCGACAGTTTCTGTCGAAGTAATTTCAAACTCCAATAACTCAGCTAAAAATAGACAGCACAGCCATCTTCTCGTTAAGACGAAGGATGAAAATGTGTGCCAATATCGCTCCGACTTTCGTGGCGGCCGGACGTCCCGAACTGCGACTATACACGATTTACGTTTTCACAAAAATAGCTGCGGCAGTGTCCGACACTGCCAATCTCATTTTTTTTGTATTCCCAACCTAAATCGCATTCTTTAGGCCTAGTTTTTTGAACCTCCGTCACACAATTAAACATCAGTGCCATTTTTGACATTTGCCACATCAAATAACGGCCGCCTTTAACAGCTGATTAGCGAATAGTCGGCATTTATTAAAATTTGAATTACCTTTATGCTTGACGGCCAATCACACGACCAAACTTTAAATTTTATCAAAATCTGACGAGCCGATAATCAGCAGCTACGTGGCAAATATTAATTTATTAATATGGATTGTGATTGTAAATTGTAACCATCACAGGTGCTAGAACTAGTAAAGTATTATAAAGTAAACTTACCCAAAGATCTATCTCTCCCGCCGAACACGGCATTCAGTCTATCTGAGCATCAATAATCGCCCAGCTTCCGTAGGGAACTTTCTGTGTAGAAAAAAACACAATATTTTTAATAAGCGATATTTGATACTTTACACTGACACCATCAAGCTTACGATTTAATGGATGAGATAAATTGAAAACAAGTTTCGAGAAATATGTGCTTGATAAAAACAACAAGGAAGGTTCTAGATTTCGGTCAGGCCGAAATATACATATATAATATATATATATATATATATAAATTTTTTTTAAATTATAATTGTATGACTATTATTTTAATCAAGAATATTATCACAATGGAAGCATTAGGTAATTGAAGAGATGGATACAATACACGCCAAAGAGACCATTTACTTGTTCTCTCCAGACATCGAACCGCTGTATCTGAAGGTTACAACTATTCCTTAACAAAACTTTAGAATGAAATACCACTATCTATTCGACGATCGACATCGCTGCAGTGCTTCGAGAAGTTTTGTAACGAATGGTTGCTGACTGCACAGTGTACTTTTCAGCACAGCATCATAATAATAATTGATGAATAATTAAATCGATAATTGTATTAGTAAATTTGTATTTTTATACTTTTTGGTAATTTTTTTTATTTTTTTTTATGTAAGATATGTAACTTTTACTTCATCTGATTTCTAGATACACTGTTGAAAAAAATCTGCACTCCGGGCTCCGGAACGTATAGCTGAGCAGTGATCTTTTTGTCAAATGCTAAAATTGAATACCACGTAAAAATAAAAATATGTTAAATAACTTGAAAAATAAATATTTTCATTATTATTATTATTAACCGAGAAAAATGTGTTGTGTGCGTGTCCATCTACCCGAAGCAACTTCAATTTTTCAAAACTACTGGTGAGTGTTACATCATTTTCAAATCTCTAAAACAGATCGAAGGTTCCAACGAACAATATCGCATGTGTAAAATGGTAACTTTGCATAAGAGCTGTAGTAGTTGCATAATATGTTTTTCAAATGAAATAAATGAGGGTTTTTGCAAAATATCGAAAACAATACTATATTTCCTAATCTTAATAATTATAAAAATTTAGGCGTGGAACTCTGAACACATAGAAACGAAACTTTAAACAGCTCTAATAAGAAGATACCATTTGCACATCAGACATTGTTCGTTGGAACAGCCGAGATAATCGATTGAATTGGCCCGTCTGGGGGCCTACGATTCGAAAGATCCGTTTTCTTTCAAATCGCTATAGATCACATTTCTTGAGATTGTCTGTGCAGTGGTTATGATGGTGATGTTTTTAGTGGAGATTAGCCGCGAATTCGCCGGTTTGGGGGTCATTAATAATCACCGGAGAGGGGAGGGGGGGCGTGTGGGGTAAGAGGACATAGACAAATGAACGTCCATCAGTTATGACAAGGTGCCAAGTCTTTTCATAGAGCAGAAATGATATTTCAATGTCGCTGAGGCGTTCGGTAATGGCCAAAAAAAACTCAATGTCATCGCACTCTATTGTGGTATACAGAGTGCGCCGTGCTCTGCATTATCTATTATTCTCGTAATTACCAATGCATAAAGAATAATAATATATATGTTAGTATTAACTTTTCAGTTAGTTATAATTTTAGTTATCTATTATTCTCGTAATTACCCAAGCATAAAAATAATAATATATCTGTTAGTATTAACTTTTCAGTTAGTTATAATTTTAGTTATCTATTATTCACTAATTACCCACGCATAAAAATAATAATATATCTGTTAGTATTAACTTTTCAGTTAGTATTAACTTTTCAGTCAGTATTAACTTTTCAGTTAGTATTGACTTTTCAGTTAGTATTAACTTTTCAGTTAGTTATAATTTTAGTTATCTTTTTTTCTCGTAATTAACCACGAATGAAGAACAATTGTACATCTGTTATTATTAACTTTTCAGTTGATTAGAATTGTAGTTATCTATTATTCTCGTAATTACCCACGAATAAAGAAAAATAGTATGTATGTTATTATTAATAACAATAACTTTTCAGTTAGTTAGAATTTAACTTTTCAGTTGATTAGAATTGTAGTTTTCTATTATTCTCGTAATTACCCACGAATAAAGAAAAAAAGTATGTACCATATGTTATTATTAATAACTTTTCAGTTAGTTAGAATTTAACTTTTCAGTTAATTAGAATTGTAGTTATCTATTATTCTCGTAATTACCCATGAATAAAGAAAAATAGTATGTATGTTATTATTAATAACTTTTCAGTTAGTTAGAATTTAACTTTGCAGTTGATTAGAATTGTAGTTATCTATTATTCTCGTATTTACCCACGAATAAAGAAAAATAGTATGTATGTTATTATTAATAACTTTTCAGTTAGTTAGAATTTAACTTTTCAGTTGATTAGAATTGTAGTTATCTATTATTCTCGTAATTACCCACGAATAAAGAAAAATAGTATGTATGTTATTATTAATAACTTTTCAGTAGTTAGAATTTAACTTTGCAGTTGATTAGAATTGTAGTTATCTATTATTCTCGTATTTACCCACGAATAAAGAAAAATAGTATGTATGTTATTATTAATAACTTTTCAGTTAGTTAGAATTTAACTTTTCAGTTGATTAGAATTGTAGTTATCTATTATTCTCGTAATTACCCGTGAATAAAGAAAAATAGTATGTATGTTATTATTAATAACTTTTCAGTAGTTAGAATTTTAGTTTTCGTTTGGTAGATACGGTAATTCGCTGGAGAAATAGGACGAATTTTCTCAAGTTATCCATACTTTCGTTGGTCCGCGATTATACCCCAAAATTTTATAAGATTTTTTTTTGTTCTCGTTGGCATTTCGATTGCCTTATTTGGGGCTTTGTTATAGCAGGCAAAAGGCCGTTTAGGCAAGCGCCTCGGATCATTTAACATAAGCCCGTGCAAGGATGGTATTTTTAGCCGGGCCAAAGCGGCGGGGATGCCCAATGAGCGAGAAGCGGGCAGCAACCTTGGCGGCCTAATTACTGCAACCACCCTAACCCCGGTTGTGAAACTAGATTTATCCCCATCTACCCAGCATACAATGCTGTACCGTACGTGGGAGAGGAGTCCATAAATATAATCCGGCATTCAAAAAGGGACGCCTCACAACTGCCCGAAGAATGTCGCCCATACAGGAACTGAAAGTAGGCAATTTCCGGGGGTTATTGAAGGAGAACACGGTACCTAGGTACCCCTACCATAATTCATATTTAATCTGCCCTCACACTCAATGTGCAAATCCTTGGAACTTTCAACTTATTCACCACCCTACTTAAATACATTTTGAGAACTTTCGGGGTCAGTGAAGAACGTACTTGTGTGTAGATAATTTATAACCTGCCCTCACTAAAAACTAATGTGTGAACCCTGCCCACTGAAAAAAAAGAACGTATTCAAGTTTGAAAACGAGGTCAAACACAAAGGCTTTTTTCCGCCACCCTTTGCGAGAGAGCGACTAAAAGCTCTATTGTAATGAGAGTTTGGCAATCAGCCTGTGTTTCCACAGACCACTTTGTTGACTTTGCCTTTTTGGATTTAAATTAGAATGGACGAATTTGATTATATTACTATTTGTCGAAATTTATCCGAGAAAAAATTCCTCGCGGTCAAGAGGAGTTGTCCATTCTGTCTCGGAGGAGAAGATGAATACATTATTTATGGGTGAATTAATAAAGAAACAGAATAAAACCAGCATTATTTCTCGACCTACCGCAATATTATATAAAGCACCCATTAATTATGGTCGGTGATAATAATAAAAATAAAGAAGCAAAACACGTGTTGATACGATGCCAGTGGAAATGGCCATGGTCAAGGACATTGGGGGATTTCTCGTCGACCTACAACTAACATATAGCAACACGTGCGACCATATAAATTCCTTCTGGGCCACACCCATAACGGTGACGTCAATCTTACTTTATTTATATTCATCCGGAGTTTCATAATTCATAAATTCATAACTATCAGAGTTTAGGTATCCATTATTCGGGTGAATGCCTGGACGGGAGACGCCCGGGTAGCAAGCAGAACGAGACAGGAGTAAGGCGAGGCACCTGTCACGCTATGCCCGGAGAACGGTACGAAAAGGTTGATCCGTTACACACACAGTTGTAAAATACAGTTTTAGCCACGTACACCCAATGATTGTCTGCTTTTAAAGGAAAACAAATAATTTGAAAGATTGAATTAAAATAGTAATTAGGTGTACAATGGGCAATATGGGCATGATCACGACTGATTCAAGACGAGTAGACCCTTGCGCGATGGTACGGTGATCGGAAGCGGGGTGTTCTTGCAGGTACTATTGCTCACCTGATCGAATGAACGACAGTAGGACTGACAACTGACGGCTTGCCGTCTGACAGACATTGTCCGTCCGGCGTGATAACGATGATATCAATCTTTTAGACGGATTATTTTCCCATGACCTTCGATTAACGAAATAAAAAAACACATTCAGCTTTACGTGCATGTTTCATTTGACAGTTAAAAATAACTTTGTTGCTTTAAGTTATCCGTAATAATAAAAGGAATACACAGAAAGTTAAATTCTGTCGGGTACGTCCTGTTACACAGTACTTAGTATATATTATATTATATAGGATGTATAAACTTTGTACCGCGAACTTTAATTTGGATAAAAAATGTAATTATCTAGTTAAGAACCTCGGTTAGATTGCACATTGTTCACACAAACGAGAGAACACCTCGACACAGTTAACTTTTTAGGCGGCCAAAGGGGTGAGAACGGACGAAGAACTATACTATAGAACTACACAATTTTTGCATCCGCAAAATCTATCTACACTATCGACGCCACAATCTTTTCAAAATTGAATGTGTCTAGCTGCAACGATTATTCTGATAACATATATTTACATTACGAACCCAACTGTATTCTAAAGTTAAGGAGTATGGTCCAAAGATAAATATTACTAATAGCAAAAAGTCAGTGGGATTTCTTTAAAATGATTATCTAATTACAATGACTACTAGTCAGTCTTGTTATTGAATGAGAATGATCATCGACAACCACACAGCATAAATTAACTTACGGTCGTAAATATAAAATAATAATTTAAATACAGCAGTGTAATGTGAACTTAGTTTATTTAACTTTAAGGCGATGCATTGAGAAGTAATGCAAAATCACGTGTTCGTGGTTTGTAAATTTGATGGTCTAGAAATATCATAGATGATTTAATTACATACTCGTACAAGTAGAACACACCTTGGCCTTTCGTTTAACCGGGCATTTTTTGGCGAGTCTTTTTTAAGAAAAAATATAAAGTATCAGACTTTAAAAAAATGTTTAAAGTGCATAATCTCCTACTTACGAACCACTTTTCGGATATTGTCATATTGTTCATTGTGGCAAATTAAGTTTTTTTAGAAATACGACCGAAAAACATTTTATATTTATGCCTGAGCTTTACAAAATAAAATAAAACACGCATAATGGTGATGTTTTTTTTTTGCGTAAATCGAAACATGCGACCGGTGTTAAGCGGGAATTTCAACCTTTTCGACACCTGCATAAGGAGTGCGTCATTTCGTGCGAATTTTAAGAAGTGTATCTATCCCCTTAAAAGTATATTCACATCTACCGACACCTCGCAGTGCAGACACGTACAGTGGCAGGCACAGCACAGAAGAGAGTATTCACATTACACCGTACGGGAATGTGTTCACAGATAATGTAAGCAATTAATTTTGTCTGCACTGCGCGGTGCTGGTTGGTAGATGTGAATAAAACTTAATTTCAGAAGCGAAGAAATATGCAAGGTCTAAAGTCTAAATGTGGATATGACCGTATTTATTACCAACGTGATAATGCATTATATCCTGACAAAAGGAAGTAACACATTATTCTTTCAAGGTTATTTAACAAAATGAGCACATTTTCCACGCTAAATCGCCGCGATATTTTAGCAGTAGGAACGGAGAAGATTAACGAGTCATTGTGGGAGAATTTGTCGCAGTCACGATGGGGGAGACAGCGAAGTGATTTGTCACCGGAGAAGGGCGAGTGGAGGGACAGGTTGGTCGGGTGGAAGGTGGCAGGTCGCTGATCCCACCTGGCATTGAACCATGCACCAGAATAACAACATACCGGTGTTGTATTATTTACTGGGGCGGATGTATTACGACTTTACCACCCATCACTCCCATCGCCTGAACAGATGTTTCTCTATTCTTGCATCGAGTCAAACCGACGGTCCCAACGTAAGGTGTCGAATCAGCATTTTGCGAGGTTTACAGGGGAGTGAAAACAAAGTTAGATTTGACTTTTTAAGCCGGATGCAACGGGTAGTTGGATCATTTACATTCCAAAAAAGAGAATTTAGGAAAACTTATTTTTTTGGCATCGTCTGAAAACATAGAATAAATTGTATATTTTATATACGATATATGGAGCTTTGTAACTTCAAATTAAGGCCCAGCACTCGAAAATGGTCCGAAATATCACTTCGTAACTCAAGCAATACCTACTACAAATTATTTAAATGTAAACTGTACTCTTTAAATCCAGATAACTCATTAAATACATTTTTGCATACGTGTCATAAAACTAACAATAAAACATATACATAATATTAATATAGGTAAAAACTTCTTTCTTTTGGCGCTCATAACATTTTTTAAAATTTAATCGTATAGAAGTATCTGTCTAGCATTATTATCTTTATTAACATGTAGAATGAGATATATATGTACGATGCTCGTATGTATATTATCCTCAAACTGAGCAGAGGCATACAAATGCAGCTGTGATATATCATATGGTATACATACTCGCCCAAATGCTGTTCAATATCAGGTTATGTCCTGATTTTGAAAATAGTAACATTTTGTACATAATTTATTCTAAAATGTAAATATGTTAGTTGTAAGCTTTTGTCACTAGTTTTAAGTCACTAGCTACAGGTCTAAGTTGTAAGTCGCTATCTATATAAGTCTTAGATGTAAGTCACTAATTATAAGTCTGTATTAGTTATTTTCTAGGTATAAATCTTAGCTACAAGCCATTAGTAATAAATATAATATGTAAATTATTAGATATAAGTCTAAGTGATAAGGTATAAATTTGTTGTAAAACGCCTTTGAGGTGATTTTCGCACGAAAACGGCGCTATATAAATAATCCATTTATTATTATATTATTATTAGGTAATTACGAAAATGTACAAGATTAAGATTTTAAAAAAATATATATATAAATAAAAAAAAAATAAAAAATAAAAAAAAATAAAAAAAAAAATAAAAAAAAATAAAAAAAAATAAAAAAAAAATAAAAAAAACAGAAACTTTAATCGTTTAACTTCTATGAAATACAAATATTTCTGAAAATAGGTGCAGTTTGAAAACCAGTTAAAGCAATTTTTAACATTTTACCTAAAATTCCAGTACGTATTACATATAGAATTTAACCGATTAAATTGAAAATTTTTGTCTTCTGAAACCTTATACATTTTCCTAACTGCCTGTATAGAATTTATAGATAAATCACTCATCGTATTTCTTGCGTTAGCAAACTACGGAGTGTGTATTTTTGGGTGCTAACCATTAACAATGTAAAATACTCGGCAAACCGTTTGCTTCATAATATACGCTGAAATTGGAAGAAAATAAAACGAAAAAGTGCCTAGAAATCTCCGTTGAAGCCGTGTAGACGAGCTAGTAACCTTTTGACCCCAAAGACGAGGCGTTAAGCAGTACTCAGACAGAAAAAAAAAGCGCGTTGAATTTTTTCAGCCAAATGACATCTGTTCCACGAAATGTGGACTTATGTTAACACCATCATGGTAACCAATACGCTAGGTATAATATGACACAATTTTAAATGGTTTCGACACCGCGGATCGGGACTTGAGGAATGGGAAAGGAAGAAACGTGGGAGGAGGGACTCTGCTAGTCGTGACAAAAAATGGCCCACTTAGCGGTAACAGCAACTAAAAAGATGGCTGCTATTGTCTACAAAAACACTTTAGGCTGTTTTTTTTACTCCCGTCCAAGTACCTACGGTTTAAGACAGAAAAAACTTATTAGACAAACGGGAAAATCTGAACAGCTTTTAATTAAGACGGTGAAAAATATTTTTTTTTAAATAACCAACAAATACCAATTTCGGAGTACATATCACCAAACTGAAAATAATAGATCTTCGATAGAAAAAACACTAATATTGAAATCAGTCAAAACAATTAAGTAACCGAATGACATTTCAAATTAATATTTCAAAACGAAGATTCAACCCAGAGTACAAAGCATGAATCCCATCCATGCCTTGATTTGTAGCAATCAACCCCGACCATAGATAATAGAGAAGAGATATGGCATGGAAGCGTGCCGACTGTCGCCGAACTACGACCAAACTGTACGGACTATCAAAGCGGCGAAGCCAATGAAAGTTATGCGATCGGTGTGAAGATAAAAACAAATGCGGGGCGCCGCTGGGCGTAGATGCGATTTGCAACAGTATGGGTGAAAGATGTTGGAGACACTTTTGTGCGCGCAATTTTATGTTAAATAATGATTTACGGAAAATCTATCCTGTCTCCACTATCTATAAACCGACATACAACAGAATCGAAAGAGTTCAATACATAATTTTGAAATGTCGATATTATTCCCATGACTAGACGAGACCGGATTTGTTTCGATTTCCGGAAGTCAAACTTCGCTGCCACGCGTTTCAGGCCCAAAACATCCGAGAAAATTGCATGGCATGAGCCGATTGATATGCCAACATCCTCTGCAACTTCCCTAATAGTGATTCGACGATTTCCCAGAACCATTTTCTTCACTGTTTCGACGTTTTCTTCGTTTGTTGACGTGGTTGCAACTCCAGGACGCTCATCGTCATTAACATCTTCTCGGCCTTCTGTAAAGCGCTTGTACCACTTATAAACACTTTTTTGAGACAAAGTAGACTCGCCGAATGCCAGTCAACATTTTAAGTACGTTGGAGCACTTTATTCCATTTTTAACGCAAAATTTAATACATATTCTTTGATCCATTTTTTTCAAAAGTAAAAAATCGAAGAACACACGAAAACGTGACTAACATTTTCCAGTTGTCAAAAACAAACCACTAATCCAAAATGGCTGATAATGCTAACATATGATAAACATATGTGTACCAACATAACAAAAAAAAATCGATAGTCGAATGTACAGCCCGCGAAAATCAAAATTCACCTTTTCTTTTGAACAAACCTCGTACACGAGTTCATTGATGCAAGCAGGGATTATATAAATTGAATATGAGGCGCTGAGAACCAAACAGGCTTAAGCACAATTTGACTAAAATTTTATCTTTGTAGGAAGTTTTATAGACAACTGTAATATCTTCGACTCAACAGTCAATATTCCAAAGACAAGTTCAGAAAACATCATGTTAATTGTATGCCATAGACGGAATCTGGAATAAAGTATGTGCCATAGGAAATAAAGGTCCAATTAGTATGAACTAGTTGGGTGAAATCACGCGCCTTTTTGTGTCTTGATATTTAACGATTTTTGTCTTAACAAAACATGAGTTTCACTACTCGACAATCACATGTAAGTAGGATCATGCACCTGTGTAAATTCAGGAAGAAACCCTACAACCGACATCAATTGATGAACCGAAAAAATCAGGTTAGTTTCCTTATTTTTCTCAAATTTGAGGATAATTTTTGTTGTTTTAATTTATAGTTTCTTCATTCTAATTAAACTTTAGCGTTTGAAAAAGTAATTATTTAATTAAGTTAAGCTGCTTTCGTATTGTCTTCAACTGAAAACGAAATTGATAATTGTAAAAGGGTAGTTTTTGAACATTTTAAATCAAAATGGAAACAGGGGTGAAATTTTTGTAAAAATGTTAATATTTGAGATAGTATTGTAATATTAATGTCAGTACAAACATTGGTTTTCAGAAAGCATTATGATGTTACTTAAATAAATCAATAACCAAGAAATGTTTATTATTTAGATCAGAGATGGGCAAACTTTTTAAGGAAAGGGCCAGATAAAATAAAAAATTATCTAGGCGGGCCGAAAAAAAAAATTAATTAAATAATTTTACATATAAATAATACATAATAAAATAATAACTAATATTAGATGCAATAATACCGTACTTAAAACACAATGAGAAGGAAACCGTTAAGTATTCTATTCTATCTACGTAGAAAATACATTTTGTTCAATTTTTAAATTGTGGTAGGGTTATTCAAAACAATGTCGCGGGCCGGACTTGCCCACACGCGGGCCGGACTTGGCCCGCGGGCCGTACTTTGCCCATCACTGATTTAGATGCTATAAAATTATAATTTTTTTTACTGCACGCCACTAACCACCACGTCTGTTAAAGACCAATAAAAAATTAACCAAAAATATTTCAAAGTACTTATTAGTAAGAAGTCATTCATTCGTGATATTTCGGTCAAACTGTTAGAACGCAATCCACAAGAAAGTAGGTATTCAAAGACACTCACGAGACGTGAACCATGACCGAAATATGACTTGAAGCTGCCCCACCCAGCACTAGAAGGAATACATTACTGCGAGGAAACCAAAACAACGGTCTAACGATTGTTATAACATAACTATGAACTCGGGAAGTGTGCAGCCAAGCATTTAACAGCTCAGGAGTAAACCGAATTTAAATCCATTTTCACAAGATTTGAAATTGTTATTTCGACCCCTTGGAATAACAAGGTTCCATCTGACACAGCAATGTCATGCGATAATGTGCTCTGTAGAAGGTAACTTTAAGGCTCATTATTGCATAGCATTGCCGTGTTAGATGGAATCTTGTTATTCCAAGGGGTCGATTGGTGAATCGACTGATTATTTATGAAAACCGTGCCAAATAATTTTTCTCATTTTTTGGGCTACGGAAGTCTATTATTATTATTATAAACGCCATATAATACAGACTGCCTACAGACAGAACAAATTAATTTTATGAAAACATTAAATGAATAAGAAATATTATTATTAAGTAGAATATCATACGATATCCTAATCTTGCATCGTGGTGGAAACAGGATAACATACTACATAAATAAAATAACATTTGTAACTAATCATTAATCTATTAATTGTTTTTGTGTTTAATTCGTAGAACTCCATTTAATTTTTATTAAATTTAATGTAAATCAAATTTAATAATGTTATTATTAAGTTCTGCAAGTATTTTTAGTTGTTATTATTGTGACAGCTGTTTCGGCGTTTAAGACCATTTTCAAACTGTGACAGAAAATGGCCTTAAACGCCGAAACAGCTGTCACAATAATAACAACTAAAAATACTTGCAGAACTTAAAAATAACATTATTAAATTTGATTTACATTAAATTTTAAAAAAAATAAATTAATCACTCTCATAATACGATTTTTACAAGGAAAGTGATCATTCAAATGACCTAACCGTGAAAAAAAATGACTAACAAGTCAACTTTCTCGTACAGTATTTGATTATCATATGATTTAACAAATAATGGGTTATGTTTATCACTAATGACAACACATTTTCCTATTATGAAAATAGATCACGGAGAGATTATGAATATATCGTCCAATCGGGTTTTCAATTCTACTTAACTGCTTTGTAACAAACTACAAATTACTTTTCATGGAAAATATGTAGAAAAATGTGTTAGTGAGTGAACTAAGTAGTTATTCACGAATATATTGTTTTAACTAATGTATTTTGGGAAGGTATTAACAAATTATCAGAAATGATAACAATACACAATCGAATAATATATACGGAACACAAATTTTTCCCGCTTTATCATAATTTCTAAAATTAAATATATCGCTAGTCGCGGCTAGGAAAACCTTTTATATTTCGCCAATTTTAACGAAAGGCCATCTTTCTAAGTACTTCTGTAAATTCCACCCACCCGGCATCCTTTTGAAATGGTGCCGCTCCTATAAATATCCAGTGGGGATTCATAGGCCCCACTGACGTCCGAATTAATAGACGTGCCATAATAGCCATATTTGCCTGCCATTTCGACTACTGGAGGCAACAACTTGACAACCTAAATTTGGCGCCACGCCGCGGGTTAACGCATTTTTCGTATACATGACGCCATCATTTGTGGCTGACGGCGAGTGAACATTCGAAGATTTTAAGGAATAAAACAATACTTTTGACATTCCTGAGCATACTGAAATACCGGCCCATAAAGTGTCAATTGTTCCAAATACATAATAACCAGCTTTTCAGTGGCGTCCGTAAAACCAGAAGAAACAGAAAGCAAAAATAATCAAAATAAGGCTAAGAAACACTGGGAAACCCAAAAAATGGTCTCACGGCATCATGGAGCACATAAACAGAGACAAGATGAAACCGTCTCTTCACGGGGGGAGGGGGCTGTCTTAAGACAAGGGGCTACCAGAATGTCTAGAAAGACTGTCCCCTTTACAGTAAATCCATTCCTGACGCCAGGCAGCTAGAGCTAGACAGTTTTCAGTCACAGACGTAAACCTCGGACAATGAATACTTACAAATGTTATTACCAATACTAATTTGATAACGCCTCGTCACGGTCGACACTCGACAGTCTCTCGACACCGAGCTCTTCAGTCGATGGACGCGATAGATGAAAACCTCGAGAGGTGTGACGAATGATTGCTCACAATCATTTCTCTCGATCGTCAATCGCCAATCGACATGGCGTCATAGCATTCAGCAGAAATCAGGCACAATTGCTTATAGCTACTAATCTATTCACAGAACGATGCGGAAACCGAAAATGACAACTAAAACATAACCTCTAAAATGATGAAACTTGCGGTTAGAGGTTGTGATCGGGAAATTGTTTCCTTTTCTGAAATATTTTGCCTGATTTATCGAGGACGGGAATAAGAATTCATGACATTTCATAAGGAGAAGATTACTCCGAATTGATGGGAACGGGGAGTGTAATAAATTATGAATAATATATGGAAAAGCGGTCGTCAAATACCGATCGTGAGCTACCGGCATCTCGCGGTGCTAAGTACTTTCGGCAGCTTGTTTGAGAAATGTGGAAATTGCTTCACATTCTTTATTAATATCGGTGTCCAAGTAAGTGTAGGTATAATTATTATTATTTTCACTGCCAATTTTCGGTTATTACTACTACTATTGTAACAATATAAATTACTTTGTAGAAATAAAAAGGGGATGCATATTTTGGACCAAAAACCATTTTTTAATATTAATCTAGCATATCAGAATCATTTCAATTTATACGGATTGAATTCCCTGTCGTTAAATTTCAATTTCGGCTATTTTCTTATTATTTCGAAATTGCTTTGATGAAAAACATTAAAGAGTCCTCAAAAATATGCTTTAATATTTTAAATAATTAACGTAATTTGTTTGAAATAATTATTAAGGTTACCTAAATGCGAACACAGAGCAAAAATAATATTTGTTTGAATAAAGCAATCCGTTCCGTTCTCAACAAATGGTGTCAAAAAATAACAGCAGCACCAGCATTATTCAAAAGAATTAAAATTGAAAGAAAAATAAAATGTCCACCGTTATACATTCCAAACAACTGTTTCCGCTGCATCACAAGGTAAAACGAAAACTAAATAAAAAAATTGTAAACAAAGAAAAAATAAATTGTAAACAAGGAAAAAAAATCGAATAATTTGGGCACAATTATTGTAAAAAATTAACGAATATTTAGTAGAGGAATTCATTTACAAGGAGAGGAAATGCTTTTATGGTACAAAAGTGTCCTGTCTACCCGACGCATTTTCCGAAAAATCATTCATTGGTGTCGCACTCACGTCCCTCGGGTTGCCCCATTTTCCCTACCATAATCCGCACTTATTTTCTTCTTATAACATCAATAATATCTTTTTTTTCTTATTTAATGTAAATCAAATTTAATATTGCCAGTGATATGTCTTTATTACAAATGCAAATTATGTGTTGTAAGTGTTGTTAATGTACCGTGAATGTTAATTATGTATTTTAAATATTATTAAATATGTTAACTAACTAACCATCACGCCGTTTCCCCGCAGGAGTAGGCAAAGAGGACGGACCGCCAAAAAACTCGATATTGGCATTAACTTCTTGCTTCGTTCACATTCATGCATCGTCTCATACATTCTGTTATTCCGACTTCTGACATGGCCCAACCCAAGTATTTGATTAACTTGATAGTGCCATGTCTTCCTTGGACGTCCTCGGCTTCTTATTCCATTCACATTCGTGTCATACATTCTCCTTACACTCCTTTCTTCGTTCATTCGCTTTACATGCCCGAACCATCTAAGCGTCCCTTTCTTAATCTTGCTCATTACGCATATATCAGCCTTGCATTCTTTACGAATCTCAACATTTTTCACACGATCATACATGGTTTTACAACACATTCGTCTCAGAAATCTCATTTCTACACCATTCAGTCTACTTTCATCCTTCCTCTGCCAGTTCCATGCATCACTGCCATACATCAGGGTTGGTATCAGCACTCCATTGTGGACTGCTAGTTTCGCTTCTTTGGACAACTTTTTGTTTGCGGCTATCGCGTTCAGTCCTCTGTTAATTAAGTTTCCTGCATTAACCCTTCCTTCAATATCCCTATCAGTCTTTCCATCTCTCGTAAACATACTTCCCAAATACACAAACTCATCGACCTGCACCACCAGTATTCATCATTCACACCTATATTGCACACTGTTTTCGAACTTTCTCTTTCAAGCACCATGACTTTAGACTTACTTACATTCATCATTAGCTCATTCTTTATACATATTTTGTTCATCCTAGATACGAGGGACTGTAGATCATCCATACTGTTAGCAATCAGCACTGCATTATCGGCATACAACAGGCAACATACTTTCAGACTACTCATTTTCGCGCCCAAGCCCACCTCTTTCAATTCTTGCATACAATTATCCATGTATAGATTGAATAACCACGGTGACATTACGCAGCCTTGCTTAACAGCTTTTGTGATGTCAAACCACCCCGTAAAATCACCGTTTGCCCTAACGCTGCACACCCTCATACAGAGATGCGATTGTATGTATAAGATTCGTTTTCACTCCATACTTGGACAACACCTTCAATAACTTTTTTCTATCAACTCAGTATGCTTTTTGTAGATATTCAAAAGCACGGAAAAGTTTCTGTTTCTTTGCTAGAAACTTCTCTGCGAGCATACGCAACGAGAAATGATCCATGCACCCCCTTCCACTCATAAATGCACATTGCACATCCAATACTTTATCCTTTGTTTTCATTTGTACCCTTTCAATCAATATCCCGCTATACAGCTTTCCAACTGAACTTAGTAGGCTAATAGCCTGTGATTTCCACGTTCCATACGTGACCCTTTACCTTTGTGTAGAGGCATGATCACAGCCCTTCACTGATTAAAAAGTTTGCATAACCATGTGAAAATTATACGGCTATCTCCTTTAAGTATGTTGGTTTCTAAAAATTGTATTGCAGGTTCTGCATGTGATCCCACAATAAGTTTCTTCACTCTTGGGAATACAATGCATAATGTATTGAATACTTTTAATAAAAAAATAAAAATTAGATTATTTTCGCAAGGATTTTAGTTTTTTTTTTAATATTATTGTGTCAGCTGTTTCGATGTTCAAGGTCATTATCTAACTGATCTGTCGCCAAATTAGGTACAACTTTTCAATTCATAAATTTAACCAGAAGCAATGCGCGCTTTACACGACACCTTTTCTCGTAGATTCCATACAGGTTGTCTCATTATAAAAACTATGCCTTAACCTTAATTCAACTGATTACAAGGTCGGAAATAAACGAAATCCAGCTATGAATTTTTGAAGGAAGGACAGCCGATGACAAAAAATTAAAATAAAGATTTTAAAAATATATTAACCATTATTATTTATTTTCTTAAAACGGTTTATTATTATTTTTTAAATATATTAAGTTTAATCTAAATAACTCAATTTTAATTTTAAGTTTAGAAATTAATAAAATAAAATTAAATGTTATTATTAAAATAAAAATGTTAAATAAAAATGGAATTCTACAAATCAAACTTGAAAACAATAAATAAATAATGAAGCTTAAGAATTTCGTATATTCGTACGACATTTTGCTGCGTCTCTTTGGGCTCCGCGAAAAGAATAGAAATGGAGTAAGTGTAAACGGGCCAGGTTCAGTCGGTTTGACTATAATGTGCGGGCAACTTAAATTAATGATAATCCGTATTATGAAAATATTAAGTCGTAGGTGTAAAATAATGATTTAAATGGAAAAAAAAGAAGTATCAATTTGCAATCATTAAATTATGAATTTATATTTGGGAATAATAATAAAATTTAATCACCTCGGCTGGGTGCAACGGGCAAAACGCTAGTATAATATTATTCCCCGTTCATTTTCATTGGGATTTTTTTAAAACTTTTTATGTATAGGTGGTTGCTCAGAATTTTCAATTTTCTAGCTAGTTTTCTAACCGGCGAACAATTAGGTACAATTAGCCCCGTCAAAAAATCACGCCACTTACGACTTCTATAAGTTGCTACAACTTACTATGTCGTTTACATTGGTAATTTTACTTTAAGCTTAAACATAAAAGTCACTTACAGGTGTAACGGCCACCCAAGGAAAATTGACCTTACTTCGAGCACGCCGGGCGCAAACGCACTTTTATTGATTTATCTCTTCGGTGCATCTAACAGTATTCAGACAAACAAGACACGATGTAGAATTATAATACACTTAATCGAAAGTATGAAGAATTTACTGATCTATAAAAATAACATTAGACAGAGGCACTTAAATTCAAAAGCGGGGCCAAGGTGGCATTATATCGCAGTAGACACAATTTCACTTAATAGTCGTCCTTTTATTGACATCGGAAACTGTTTGCATAGCCATTGAATTATCATAGGACCATCGTAAAAAGTTTAGAGGACCTTTAAAGCGAAACTTACGAATATTTTCAAAAGCGATAAACGGTTTCTTTAAATTACTTTTTTTTATTACAGGGGAATGTTTATCCCCCACGCTAGGAGTGTTCACCAGAGTAGCTATTTTTGGGTTGCACTTCAATCATAAGCTACTGAGCTTTCCGGTCAGCGGCCTCGGTCAGCGGTCTCACCCAGGCGTCGTGAGTTCAATTTCTCGGTTGGCTAAGTCCTCCACCACGACACAAGTAACATCTTCCGCTTACTGTGATAGCAATAGATTTTCAAATATTGTCAGGTTATTCGTAACCTGCGAACGTTAGTCATTCTATAAAAAAAAAACAATAAAATTAAGAAGAAAAAAAGACAAAACGCAATTGTTTCGTTTACATAGAAGTACTTTAATCTTCTTCAATAAGAATAAAGGGTTTTAAAATATTATTTTTAGACTGTGATGGGTCGACTTGTTTTGGTTTTTAATCATTCTTGCAAGCATCAATATTGTATATAGATAGAATCCAAAACACGTGCGAAGTTGGGTAGTAAAATTAGAAATAAATAGTATAAACGTTCAGGGTTCAAGTCCTGGCTCCGCCGCATTTTTTTTCAAGAGAGATTAATTAATAAACATAATTAATAATTAGGCAAGTATTGTTTTAATTATGTAACAGTTAATAAATTACCATTCAATCAATAAAATGCCTTGAAGATCGTGTATGAGTATTTGTAAAAGTTAATTAAAATGAAAAAAAATTGATGAGTTTACCGAGCAAGGATTATAATAATTATATTTGCCATTAATAATCATTTATTCTCTGGCTATGTGTGTTATAAAGGTCAATATAAATTGACAATGTTTACGTCAATGATGCTCATTGATGCGACCAATTGATCTGTTTAAAGAGGCAATTGAAGCGATTTCCATTTGAAACTTCTCATTTCAAATAATGGCATTGAAAACATTTAATGTATTAGTCGTTACTACCCGGTTTCGCCGGAATTTCAACACAACACAAATAAAAATAATTATTAATTAATGAATTTCTTAAATATTTACGGCTTCTAGTCATAGTTTTGACAGATTAATCGACATTTCAAAGCTCCATATCTCATGACGGAAATTACGTTGAGAGTTGAAAAGAGTTACAGCAAAGCAAATCACAGGACGCCAGAGCTCACCGTTTGGGTTCTGCTTCACACAATCAGATTTCCGAAACAATACAGTAAAATATCACAATTAAATTAAATTAGATTTACAAGAAAAATACCTTAGAAAACCACAAAGTTGTCGCGTCATAATGAATCAATATGCGGAAATATTTTACAATCAGTTGACTTTAAAATGTTTAGAGCCAATTAAAAGTGGCAGAGGACTAAACCCCATCGAGGGAGGGGGGTGAGGGGTGGTGGTTGAGGTGAGAAGTGGCAAGATGTTACTAAACCAATGACATTATAAAAATACAAGATACGTTATATATTTATACAAATCGAACAAAAAATGTTGCACGTTAAAGCTAACAACGCTTGTGAAAGGGATAATATAATATACGCTTGTAATATGTTTGAAACTGACATGTTTTGGCAGCTGGTGACATCTCGTTTGACGAACGAATGTATGTGTGATACTAAACGCAGTAAGTCTCGAGTGTGTCCACTGGACCCAGTTCAGTGAAACCGCGCGTTGTCTCAGTAACAGTAACTAACGTATCTACACTTTTTAATTCATCTAAGTACTAGACTCGCAGACTGAGGAAAATTATGGTGAGTTTGCTAGAAGTGGAAGACCAGAACACATAGTATGTACTAGTATACTACTGGAGGGGAGCGACCCAGCCAATACAAGGGGGTGGGGATCTTTTATTGGAAAAAACTTTAACGTGGAACATGCTGGGAACACATCGAAAATAACCTTTGAGCGTTGATACAGGGTACACTAGATACGTTCATATACAATGTTTGTAACAAGAACACTATACTCGTATAGCATCGACTTCGTCTGAAAAACGTGTTAATTTTCAATACATAAAACGTTTGCTGGCAATGGGGGAAAGGTTTGAAAATTATATTTGAGCATTGATAAAGGGTACACTAGATATGTTCATCAAATAGTGCGCAACAAGGTGAAAAAAAAATATAAATACCATCTAGCGAAATTTCCTGCGAAAAACATGCCATGTTTCGAAGTACATAGTTTTTGTTGATAACATTTCGAAAATAACCTTCCGGCGTTCATCTTTATGAAAAAAAAAGGTGGTATTGTTCTTGAATAACACCAGTATTTTTTCATCTAGAAAGACTTCTGATAACGCGGATATGAAATTCCTCAATCTAGCAGCGATTTCGTGTGAAAACATATGAAATAAATAAAGCATTTGCAATAATATTTGCGTTAACTACTGAGTGTTAACCATTCACGGCAGCAGTATATGGGTTGCTTCGATAGATCAGTGATGTAGAAAAATGTGATTACCTAATACGTGCATTTAATTCTGTGGAATTCAATACATTTTCAATTTAACAGAATTTGCTAAAACCGTATTTTTGTGATATGAAAATTAATATCGTATATGTATTATCAATATTGATTTAAGAGTTAATATTATGACATTATGTACTCGAGGTGAAATAATACAAAACGGCGATATACAAATATTAGGTTATTATTATAATACACTCGTACTTCATGGCTTCACAATCGGCGTGACTGGTACGAGTGTAGTTCCGCAGAGTTCTTCCGGGCTGGAGTCTGCAAGAGTGAAGTCATACCCTGATAATAGCCACCCCCAATAGGGGGGAGTACCATGGGGTACATCTATATTTTGTGTTAGCTAAATTTAGACTTAGCCTCCTATTAGGGTTTATTCGGCCATAAACAACACATATTGACAATTTGGTAGTCCGTATGGCGCTAACAAGTTAAGTGTACGTTAGATAAATCTGTAACGCGAGAGAAGACGCTGCGTTTATGAAAACTGACAAAATGTACTGTTTATGACCGATTTATGGGCCTTCCACACAACTGGATTGCCCGATACTAAAAAAGCCATGGCGTCGAAAAGTTTGATCATCCGGTCGTCCTTTTCTGAAGTTGGTAGAGTTGACTTTAGGAAAGGACAACCGAATGGCCGAACTTTTCGACGCCATGGCTTTTTTAGTATCGGGCAAACCAGACATGTGGAGGGCCCATTAACTCGTGTTAGCTAACGCAAAAGATAGACTTGGCCACAAGAAGAAGAATACGCTCGATTTCATTATCGACAGCACGATGGACAATCTTGTGTGATGTATTTCAATGTTAGAAAATATTCAATATTTAGTACATCGTGTCGGACGCGTGTACAAATTAAAAATAATGCGAAGAAAGGTTAAATCAATAATAGTAGACGGATGCGTATTACACGAGGCCTTGATTTGATACGATCTACGACCCAAATAAGTATCGATTAGAAAAACATTGGACTTTATAAATAAAATGGATCGGTGGGAGGGTGGGGGGTGGGGGGTGGGGGGGGGGCTATCAAAGATTCAATCAAGAATTGATTTTTAAAAATCCCTGTAAAAGTGGTTAAAATATTCGATGTAATTTAATTATAAAAACTAATAATCGCTGCTTATAAATAGATATAAATCTGAAGTATGTGGGCAATTAGTATTACTGCCTTGAAACATTAGGATTTTAATTTGTAATCGATCAATATTAGAAAGAGTCGTTTTCAAATGGGGGAAAAGGGTAGCTAAGATATTATTCTTGCCAATGACAAAGCTCGGTGACAATTAGGGCCGGTTTATCGGTGACGGATAAGGGATTTATGACGAGCTAAGCAAAAATCCGGATTTAGGTCGTAAGCATAGACAATGTAGAAATCACCAATATTACACGTTTTGTCTACGATTTTAATAGAGAAATTTATTTCTTTTTTAATATTTTACCTTTCCAAAACCAAAAATGTAATCGCGGTGAATTTTTATTTTTACGCGGGTTTTATTTACGAGTTGATTTTTGATAAAGTCCCCCCACACAAACCCGCACGATTCCATATGCGAGGAACCTAATTGTAAATAGTATTTATAATTTTTGAAATTCAAACAACAGTTTTATTTAGCATGTTGTCATCATAAATTGCAATGGGATTATTCTTCTTCTAACCCCCTCTCCTACCGTAAGCTGGCTATCATACTAAATATATTATGGTTCTCCTGTAAAATTCTAATGCAGCAAAGATAATAACTTTTACATTGGGGTGAACTGTGCAAGACAGAAAACAGAAAATCATAATGATTTTATAATAATCACGTCTGACCTAGAGTGATACTCATCATTGCCGATGTGCTAAGAGAGAAAATTAATTATAGTAAGGACTCGTTAGTGGCGTGCAGCCCGTATGGGCTGAAAAGCTGTGCCTATCTTAAGATTTCTGGCAAAAGTGTATTTATTCTCTAAATTTTAGGATTTTTTATTTCACAAACGTTCTACCCTAACATGGAGATTCACACTAAAATGCACATGTAAAAAAATATGCCGTATAGTTATCGACTTTTTTGGTTGGTACTTCGAGAAAAATGTTCAGCTTTTTTTTTTATTTATGGGCAGGATTTTTTGCTAAAGTTGTTAATTTTACTTTGACTAGTATTTTTTTAAAAGACAAACATTTCCGGGTTAGAGATAACCTGACAATATTTGAAAATCTACTAATTAATTTTACTTTGACTAGTATTTTTTTAAAAGACAACCGTTCTGGGTTAGAGATAACCTGACAATATTTGAAAATCTCCTAATGTCATCACAGGAAGCGGAAGATGCGGCTTGTGTCGTGATGAAGGAGCCAGCCAGAAGAATCGGAATCACAATGCCTGGATGGGATCCAATGCTAACTCGGCCACTGACCGACTCCCTCTACTCTCTGTAGTGGTAATTTTATTGTTTTTATTAAGTTGCCCAGTTTAAAGGAATCCGAAGTAAAAATTTGTCAGCGTAGTTTTTAATAGTTCAGAAATTGCAAAATATAGAAAAAAAAAATTGCCTACAAACAACGCAACAACCGATAGACCTCTCGTCAGAATACCTGCTTGTTCAAAGATTTTAAGTTTGTTTTAAATGAAAAATTATAATTAACACCCGAAAAGCTACAGCTTACCATTAGTTAAAGAGCAATGCACCCCACTGGTACTCGTATGTCTTATTCATAACAGTAATATTATAAAAACAGACAATATAACATTGATTATACGATGCAAACTAATAACATTATCATGTAAGAGTTGTTGTTGATAAACAATGAAAACATGATGCAAAATGGTTTATTTCAGGAAATCAGGAGGCTGCAAAACATGCATACGATTGTCTCTCAAATGCATTATCAGCGGAGTATCGGGACATTGCTCATTATCAAGGCAAGGCGACCCACATAATAAATAAGCCGGGAACTAACATCTATAACAGGAGCATTTCGCAGAGTTTTAGAACAATTCGCATAGAAAAAGTTTCGCTTTTGCTAGTTATTACTTATTGAAATATTTTTATGTGAAACCACACAGGTGTCCCAGCTGCTCCCAACCGTCTGGAATCAGTGAGATTACGGCATCCTCAATTGGGGTATGTTGTGAGGCCGAGGGTATTGCGGAGGGGAGGGAGGTGGGAAATAGGAGGTTAAGAAGTACCTGGCTATTCAGATCTGGTCACCAAACACGGCTAACGCCATATGAAGCAACGTTTCGATTCCGAATGGTGGTCTTTCACCAGAGCGATACTGATAGTATCCATCACTCTGGAACGTGCCACAAATATACTACATATTATTTTAAATGAATAAATTGTGAAATACCGAAATTTAATCTGATCAAATTTACTTGCACTCGTCGGGATTTGAACCCGCGACCTCTGGATTCGTAGGCAAGGATCGTAACCACTAAACCACGGAGACCGTAAGCTGTAAATAAATAATGACATAAGTACAGCACGATATGCTAGGAGAAAGCAATCGGAATATATGTAATGTGGTCAAACGTGGCCCCAACCCCAAAGGAGCGAAACAACTACATAGAAATAGATAGAAACTCAAGGATGGAGAATAATGACTATTAACAAGAGGCTGCCACCTCGGGAGACACGTGCGGCTGCTGGGGGAGAAAAGCACCAATAGCTGTAGGAAATTTTAAGAGGATGAAGAAACACTGATTCATCCATGGTGAGAATGTCCCGTCTTGGTGGGAATAATGAGATATCCAGGAGCCACTTTGTGAAACCAGGAGACATCGCCCCAAACACCCAGTGAGAACCCTGGTAACTTCACCAAACAGACTGCCGACTGCGCTATTCAAAGGAATTATGTAAAACTTAGGATATAGCGCAATGGCTTCATGATCCGAATGCTTATGGGAGATATGCAGAGACTTTTTAAAAATAAAAATACGGCATATTGCCAAACTGCGCCAAGAAAGGCTGAAGTTTCGGTGGACTCGGGTTACAGAGGAAAGACAAGAATATCTGTTGGAGCTTTATGGACAAACTTTGACCGTAATAAAGAAGGAACAAACATGTTGTTCGCCAAATCAAAAAGTCCGGAAATCCTCGGCAGAACTGTGGCACAGCGATAAGATAAATAGACCATTCACCTACTTTTAAGTCATGATTGACCAGCTTCTAGATGATCTGATCAACAACGATTGCCTCTCTGATGGTCTAAGTCAGGGATGCCGAACCTATGATGTGCGAGCAAAGTTCGAATTATGTTTAATAATATTAATTAGATCTTGATTAATTGTAACTTAATAATAAAAAAAATTATATTAAAATGGAATTCTACCATGAATTGGCAGTATCAAAATTAGAAATAATTCAAATCTTGATTTACATCGTTTTACTCATGGGCCAAGAGTCACGGGCGTTTAGTCGTCTGCTACTGGGTGTGATGAATTTCTCCCTATCTCCAGTCTAATTTGCGTGTGTGCAAGCAGGATGCAGGAACACCGGCTCGCCCTTATTTATTTGTTTACCATATAAGCTTGGCATAAACTAATATGTACTAGGGACCTGAAAAATTCGCGTTATTTTTGTGGCATTTGGTTATGTTAACTTTTTGATTTGGACCACCAAAAAATTGGTGGAGCGCCTTTTTTCTCGACCGAAGGGATGCGTGAAGTTAGCTGCGTTCCATTGTTTATTCAAGCCTGTCAAAACTATGGACAAAGAAATATTTAGAATGTATAATATAACTTCCTTGTTTTAAAATACCAGAAAATCGCTTGAAAAATATAAAATTTCGCGTTATTTTCATGAAAATTGTAAAAAAATACGTCTTTTCGCGCAAAAATGGCAAATTTTGCGTTATCGCAATCGCGAAATTTTCAGGTCTCTACTCATTACTTAGATCTGCCTTAAGATAGAAGGATATTTTGCGTCTCGGTGTCTTGTTACATTGCGGTATTGGCGCTCACGACACACAGACAGAAATGCATATTCTATGATACAGGTGGAGAATCCTGGCCTGCCGCTGAAAGCTCCCTTGGAAGCACAATTTGTGTTAGATGTGTTTATAAGAAACGTGAAGGGATTACAATGAAGTTAAAAGCGGGACGCTTTTGGGTTCACAATCCCTGTTCTAAAAACCGATGACTATATACAAATTCAATGACGTAATCCGCGACTCGTACTGGAATAACGTTTGCTCGGCTCGGGTTAGCGAAACAAATGATTGCCTGTGCATACTGTGCAATCAATATATGCATTCTGTGACTAATACACAGCAGTGAGCAGTGAGCAGTGAGCAGTGGGCACACATCCGGCAGTAAGTTCTTCACGTTCCATTCGAACGGGTACATTTCAGATAGGACGACCGTGGCCACTGAGTAACCACTACTATTGACCGATAATATTATAACTCATTCAGATAGTAACGACAATAATAATTAGATAATGTATTCGTGAAAAAAATTACCTCAGGGGCGCTTTCCTATTTAAGCCTCCGCATTCAGAATTTCTATCTACATATTACAAACTTCCCTTGAAAACCCAAAAAGACGTTATTTTTTAAGATAATCTCTATTCAGTTATCTAGTTGAAAAAGTAATTATATGAAATTCCTCGATAGAAAAAAATTGCAAAGTATGCTCCGAAAAATATAAATAACACGTTTGGTTTTGTTATTTAACATGTTGCAGGTATGAAAAAAAAAATCACAGAATTTCTTTAAATACTACATAAGTCAAGAAGTCTTGAGATTTTTGCTTTATTCTAAAAATCTCGTGATTTATTAAATATTAGTGCGCTCCCTCTCGCCCCTCCGTATTTAAATATCTCCTTTTCAAACAATGTTCAGTTTCCGCTCGGAGGGTCTTAAGAAGTTTTCTTTTTCCGGTTCCTGTATTATACCTGAACTTGATTAGATTATTGGGAAAGCTCGTCATGCATTTCTGAAAAATAAGCGTATTGCACACCGGATGCAACGAAATACCGATAACTGAATTGAGGTGCTTCAATTGAAAAAATGAGTAAACAATTGATATATTTGTATTTAGTTATAATCGTTAATGATTAATTATGAACCTACTAGAAAACATACATATTTTTTATGGATCGGAAAAGGTTTCGAACACCGCGTTTTTCCGGTCATTCCTAAACTTCGTTGCATTGTGGAAATCATTTAGTCCGATGTTATAATACGTCGTTTATAAACTAGCGTACGTAAGTAATAGATAGGGTACGGATTTGCTGTAACAAAATGCTTTTTTTCCAGTGAAGTGATTTTCATACAAATGCGACCAGAAAAAAAGTTTATTACCATTACAAAATGAATTGTACATTATACCATTAGTTCCCTATAAAAATAAAATAAAAACAATAAAAAGAAAAAATCGGAACCCTCCGCTTGTCGAGCGGATGCTATTAAATAATAATAATAATAATAATAATAATAATAATAATAATAATAATAATAATAATAATAATAATATTAATATTTCAATTGCTGCAAATCCGGACCCTACCGATGTATTGGATAGACTAGTGGGAATTCATCTTCTGCAGCCGAAGGTAGCGCGGGTGAGAGCCGGCCTAGTCATAGCTCTCGCACTTGTTGGCCATGTTACTACTGTGGATGAGCATGTACATGTCCAGGTAGTACCGCAAAGTGAGCACGCACTTGTCGCACTGAAACACCAGATTCTCGTGCTTCAACTGGGGCCGCGCCAGACTCTCGTAGTCCGAGCAAATGTACCGCATTTCAACGCGAGACCTGTGCGCCTCCTTGTTAAGTTTTATCTGCGGCAGCACCGTGGTCCTAAACTTGCAGTTCACGCGCACTGGTACAGCTGCTTTCCCTTCCGATGGACGACAAGTGTTCGAGTAAGCTTTGCCGCTGCTGCTGTTGTAACTGCACAAATCGCATGAAAGAGTATCTCTCTATTGCTCGTGTTCAACTAGATTCACGATATTACCAAACGGTTGTGAGCAAATTTTGCACAAGTATTGTTTGAAAGATGTGTCGCAAAAGTTTGTTGTGGCGATTATTCGTAGTGATGATGGGTTCGAAAATTACAGGCTTTTCTGAGTTTTCTTTTCTCAGAAGTTCTGTGTTTAAGATTCTGATAGTTTTGACATTAGAAATTGAAAGCCTTATAAGAATTGTCTGTTCGTTTTTAGGTGAAGAACAATTTGGTTCAATTACGGGTTCAGAATTAATTGACAGAAGGCTTCCTCTTGTTTTGAAGATCAAGTGTGCAAAATTTCATTAATCACAGAATAAAACGTAAATTTGCATAAAAAACAAACCCACTAACACTCTTCTTTATACATATTTATACGATTGTGACGACGGAGCTCTTAGCGGCAGGTCCATATTATGGAATATCAGCTGCGTTATATCCTATCTTTCTCTTGCTCGTGTATTTCCGGAAACTTAATAATTTTAGTGGGAGATTTTTCTGCTTAACACTGGTTTGGAATAGCGGTAGAAGAAAACTTTCGGAAGTCAACTACTCCTTCTTGACATTCAATATTGGCTCCAAATCGTGACGGTTACTGGCCATGTGAATGGAGAAGGAATCAAGACGCTCTGGTTTGAAAAGTTCTGTCAGAAACAGTTCTTCTTCGCTGCCATCTACTATTTCGATCTTAATTGGTGCTATTTCCATACGTTCCTCCTTGATGTGTTCCATTTTATAAGAAATGTCGATTGTCTTTGTGGTGTGATCTCTTCCCGTGTCGGGGAGGTGTTCAGTAACGGAGGTAGGATAGGTCCTGAAATTTTCACAATTTTTGTGACTGGAATTTCTAGGTCAACGCATCTACTCGTATTTAAGGGAGAAGACTCAAATAAGGCGCTAAACGTCACTTCGCAGTATGCTAACGTAAGCAATACAACACATAATTTATCTGCAAATTCTTAACAGAAAGTTACGAAAGTGTCTAAGGTTTTCAGTGACGTAAATTCTTAAACTGTAACCTTTTATATTATATATGAAACACCTACAGTAATTTTAAGTAAAACGCTCGACAGTGCCTTCGCCGTTATGTTAACTGCACACATTACAAACATATTTAATCAAAATCCTTCCACAATCTCAGAGTAAATAAGATCAAGAACCAAAAGCGTTTATTAAAAATAATTCAGTAAATTTAGATTTTCACTGTAATTCCCTCAAAGTTCAGGCATTTTTAAATTCAGTTCCGTCATACAAAAAACGTATGACAATTTCTGGCCCGCGCGATTGTTGATAAAACGTTTTATTTCGCCGGAGTAAATCAGTTGTGAGAAGTCCTTCAGAGCGAGCGGACGTCGATTTGAAATTCGATATTTCTGTCCTTCAGTCGATTTGAAATTCGATATTTCTGTCTGTTTTATGACGAATAGCTGGGAAGAGAGGTGTTAAACTGCCACCGGAATGTAGGAATTACGTATTTTCGATTTTTTTGTTATAATCACATTTCTTTGCAACGTTCTTTAAGATGGTCCAAAAAGTGATTCATTTATTATACGGCACAATATAAAAGACCTGCGCACTGGAAAAAAACTGACGGACGTGGTACAGATCTACAAGATTAGATCTTTGCAGGCGGTCAACAGCAAAACTAATGAATGAACGAATTATTTTTAAAATCTTTACATTTTTTGTGCCCATATAATTTACAATCTTGACGCCCCTGACTGCATATATAAGTATGCCGATCTGTGCCTATCAAAATCCATAGTTTTAGCGGCTATTTTGAATTTCTAGATATTCACACCGATTTGGTTAGAAAGCAGCGTAAGTCATGTTAGGGGGGTGCTGAAGTCAAATTTAATGTCAACCTGAGTAATTTCGATGGTCATTTTTAATTTTGAGTTCTCTACCGATTTGGTTCAAAATCGGAATTAAAGTGTTTGGAAGTGATCTGAAATCAAATGCGAAGAATGATAACAAAGAATGTTTTTCTTCATTTTAAATTGTAGAATCTTTATCCTACTTTAAAAAATATTAATTATCCTTCACCGAAAAATTACCCCTTAATTAATAATTTAAAAAAAAATAGCGAAGTTTGTTTTTTTTATTTCTTGCCATTTTTTTTTAGTGTTTAACCAATTTTGACAGTGAAGGGGTAATTTTTCGGTGAAGGTTAATTAATATTTTTTAAAGTAGGCTAAAGATTCTACAATTTGAAATGAAGAAAAATATTCTATGTTATCATAATAACATAGAATGTTTTTCTTTATTTAGAACACCTGTATTTCGGACGATATTAGGTCCTTGGAGACCAATTTGTTTTCAAATTGTACCATCTTTAGTCTACTTTAAAAACAATACATTAACCTTTACCGAAAAATTACTCCTTCACTGTCAAAATTGACCAAACCACTAAAAAATAGCGAAGAATGACAACTTACAAAAAATTTGAATAATTTAGAACCGCTGTATCTCGGACATTATTAAATCGTTAGAAACGTATTTGATTTCAAATTATAGCATATTTGGTCTACTTTGCTTGAGGGAGGGGCAAGGGGAAGATAGGAGACTTTTGTGAAAATACTCCCTGTTATAGGTATTATTCACCGGCAAAATATCAGTTTTTCTTATTGCCTTCATTGACTTGGTGAATTGTATTCAAGCTTATTGTGTGCGTCTGGAGTGGGTTGTAAATCATCGTTATCTACCTATGTTATATTTTTACTGCTGTTTAGTATACAATATTGAAGGGCGTTTCTAAATCCCAAAAATTATCAAAAGACAAATAATTCTAATTCCCGATTAATAAACGGGATCTAATTCACATCCTCCATCTTGGTTCCCAATTCAAATGTAATAGTAGAATTACTTAACCATTAATAAAAACCAAAGCCACTAATAGAATAGCCATATAAAAAGCATCCAATTCATTTCAACCACCTTGAATCCCCTAGTGGACAATCGAAAAACGGATTCCTTGATTCAAAATCCATGAAAATAATTCCCTGTGTCAAAAAGCTGTGCTTATAAGTATTTCTGAGCAGTTGGTCCACCTTACCCATTTCTATAATATTTCTGAAGCTAAAAAAAAAGATTATGCTGTGAAGAAATAAATATGTAAATAGTAACAAAACAAATCTTTTGTAAAAGGGAGGCACTTTGTATGGCTACTGACAATAATTAATATATTATATATAAATTGAAAAAAACATATTCTCATTAGTTACCCTATCCTATTACCAACAGATGCTAAGTTAAGTCTGTCAAGCTTCTATTTATTTATTTTTATACAGCGAATAAACGAAAAAAATATAGAGCAAATGTTTTTTGTTTCGTATTGCATCAATACTCTGAACATTTTTTTTAATCCGCCGTGGTCTACATTATCCACATTTCCCCAATCCTGCTGCCGGATCGCGGTGGTCCGTGGTTTTAAGTTTGAGGCCTAAAATTCCTAACGGCGGTGAATACGCGGTCTTATACTGGACCCTTAAAGATCACAAAGTAATTTTCACCCTGAGTCATGAACAGTGACGTGCATTGCCCTGTGGCCGAGGGTAGAATTTGTGTAGTTTTTCATTCCTTATTTGAAAATGGCTATTTTGTTATCATCTTCCGCTGTCAACTGAATAAATTGGCGTACAAATTCCTTACCAAATTTTTGAACAAAATACATTTAGATTTTCCTATTATCGCTTAATTTATTTATTTGGTTCGCTTTTCTTGGGGTGGGCACAGCTTTTCATCCTTTATGAACTGCCCACCACTGGCCATGAATAGGGACCTAAATTTTTGACGAAATTCACGCTATTTAAGGTGAAATTTGCGTTATTTCTGGGAAAAGAGGTGATATTTTGCAACAAAAGTGGTGCCATGTTCCCTTTTTGGTATTTTGCATAGAATAAAGGACGCAAGAAATACGATGTAGGCGTGTTTCGTAATTCAAAAGTCTGGCCATTCGGGCCTTAAAATTTGAATATAAAAAATAATCATTTCATTTCGATCAAATGAAATGGCAATAAACAGTGCAGGAAGTGTAAGAGAGACGAGCGCTATATTCTCAATAGCTCTCGCGGGGCTAGAACCAAAAGGCGCAAACAAAAGTGAGAGGCACACCGAATTCCATTTAAATCTACGTGGAAGGTATTTCTAATGTGTTATGTGTGTGTTATTTATTTTTATTATTATTACTATTGTATCGGATTTTTTTGAAAGATGTACGATAAGTTCTACTAATAGATCGGTCTTCATTGGGCCAGCGTCTAGCATAACGGTCGTCGCCAACATTTGAACAAAAGCTGAAGGGCCAATAATCAGCGGTTAACGAGGATCAATATTTGGTTTTATACCTGGTTGACTGAATAGTCAGTTTCAGTCAGCGGACATTCTCTTACACCAGAATACTTTCACTCGCGGAGATTTGATTTAGATTTATCTATGCATCGCGTGATTAGTAAACGTTGGATGCGATCGCGTGTCGGTCGGCAAACGACGTATGACTTCGCGAGAGGGAATGATGCGCGACGGGGGGAACAACTGTGTAAACACAAACATCTGCGGAACTAAATATGCAAAAAAATATTCCATTTAATCTACATAAATGAATGATTCGGGAATTCAAAGTGTAAATAGATTGATCGATCGATTGGCTTATATTTATTTATGCATATCATTACGTAACGTAGTTAACCCTTTATAAAACGATGTCGCCCGGCAGTTAACGAGACGTGCTATTCTACTTTTTATTATTGAAGGTTGTTCGATAAGATTTTTGAGGGGTGACAACCAGTGGTGTGCATTGCTCTATGACCAAAGGTAGGCTGTGTATATTTTTTCAAGCTCGGGTATGAAAAGTGCAAGCTCGGGTTGAAAGAAGAACGAAACAAGTTGCGGTTCTAAATCGAAAAACATTATAGAACTCTTCGTGGCAGCACTGTTGATGGAGAATGTTTTAAAACCTATGTTAGTAGCTAAGTTTGAATAAAGCACAGAAACTGAATAAAACAGAACGATAGATGGCATAAGTGATGTGCCTGTTGTGTGTCAAATGTAAAAAGGGTTATAGGGATAGTATTCATATTGTTATGTTGACATCACCTCCGTGTGTCGAGTTGATCACCGGCAGAAACGCGACGTGAATACCATCCGAAAGATTCGTCCGAGCATATCGCTATTCGGAACGCAGTCGGACTCGCAGGAATGTGTGGATCGGTTCTTAGAACTGGAAATATTATTTGACCGAGACGAGAATTCAACACCACGGAGTGTGTGTGCATTACACGGTGACGCTGTGTTGTTCAGCATGTTCGCAATGTTAATATAGTATGAGGTGTGCATTTGGGCACCCTGTAGCGTGTAGATCTGGTGAAAGGTCGGCGAACAACGTGGCCCAAACAAACATTGGGTAGGTATATTATTCAGAGTGCCAATCGTGTACTGAGTCACATGCAAACCGACTACTAGACAGGGACAGGGTGGTCAGAATATAACTCATCTGCGGGACGTGAGATGAATTCTACAAAAAGGTAAGCAAGCTTCTTGTGTTCATCATCTGCACCTTTGCATTGATGGAAACCATAAAATAAAATAGATACTACTCATTCATCGTGGCAAACTATCAAAGAGTTAAAAAATAATTAAGAAAACTGCCTGAAAACTTTAATATTTTGGTCATATCATGAGGAATGACACATACACGATTACTCAACTGATAATCATAAACTGACATAATACAGAAGAGTGCAGTTCCGGACACACGGGGAATACATACGGTCGTCACAAATATAGACCACGCTCACATATTAATCCCTCGTGTGTAACGGGCATTAAGATTACCCTGATGATGGGATGATGGCCAACCTCCGATGGGAAAGGGCACCAGGGGAAGAAGAATAATTGGCTAAGTTTAGTGACCAGATCTGAAAAACAAGTTTCTCCCGCCCGTCTCCATCCACCGTCCGTTCGTTTCCAAAGTTCCACTTGCTCCAGGAACATTGTACAATAGTTCCGGAACTGTGAATATAAATTGGACAAAAAACCAGGAATATGAGACTCTTGTGGTTTTCACCTAAAAAAAACTCCAAACATACGCAGGTACTGCTATGTAATGCGAAAAATTCCACTGAATAATAAAATAGTAGTTGAACGTCGTACCTGCCTAGCTCGAAGCATATTTTTTGGCAAAGGACGCGAGGGTGAATGTTTGTATTTCAAACTGGCGGCAAAAAATAAAAATGGAGTAACGTTGACATGGAACCACACAGTATTATGAATTTTTTATCAGGAGAATGCTGGTTATTTTCGGTGAACCGAGTCGCTCTCGGTGTAGGTATGCGATAATCTCTTTTCATTTTTTCCAATGAGAACTTGATGAGCTGTCAGAAATTCCTAAAAATTCGCTCGTGGGTTTAGAAATTTTATTTTTACACGATAATCTTTTGGCATGGCGTGACAGATTAAAAAAATTAACTGCATTCCACGAATTCACTCCTTTTTGGTGAATAACCGCGAAGACCGGTTACAGTGAAAGTCTTGTAGCACGACATACATTTAAATCCAATAATAAACAACATAGTTGAAGATATCTCGCAGTTTTGTCAAATGCGAGTTTCAAACAAAAATAGCAACAACTCTGTTATCACAAACAATATTTCAATCGATTGCTTGCGATAGAATTTTAGATAGGGGGCAAATCTTCTAAGATTTTCTCGGTAGTAATGTCAGGTGTTTGCTAATCCCAAGGAATTCAACAAAGTAAAATTAGGTCATGCGATGAAATATGCAAATAAACTCGGTAGGTGTTAGGTGTAGTGTACTTACAAAACTTTGAGAAATCCAATAATATTGAGAAGTTTGGTTTGGAACTTAACAGGGAATTGCTAATGCAAGATTAAAGGCACAGTGTTTTTTTTTTATAAAACTGAGAAGATTACTTTATCGTTTAGGCATAAACAGAAGCGGAAACACGTACCTACGCGTTTTAGATAAGTTCCGACACTTTTTCACTTTTTGTATTTTAATTGAGTATCCCTAAACTCACTTGAAACATTAAAAATGGGGTGATCTGTCAAATAATTAACACTAAAACACAATTAACAGTGACGAAATAATTTTTAATTGTTGCGAATTTATTTTAATAAAAACATTCCATGATTATAAATAATGAGAGTCGTCAATTCTACAATACGAAAAACAACGTAGGAACCAGCGTTATTCTGAAACAGTTAAAACACTTTTAAAAAAAAAACTCGACGCACCTCACCGATACCGGTAAAACACGATAACTAAAATGATAATGTCACATATTTTATATTTGATTCAAGACAAGACGCTGATTGCAAATGTCAAATATAAGCGTTTAATACTGAATATCGTACTCATCGACACTGACGGTGGCTAGACTAGTAGTCACTGCACAATTATAAGTGCTTCAGCACACAATTCAATAGGTAGCACAGAAAATAAAAGTCAATTTATGTACGTCAATCGGTCTGTCAATCTCAGTCGTGAAAGCGGTTACAAAATTCTCGAAATTTGAGGTTATTTTCAGGCTGAAACACAGCTATAAACTACAAAAATAAATAAGAGAAGGATTTAACTAATACATATCTCTACAATGCATATTATGGTAACTCGCACTACACTTGCAATTTTGAATAGGGTTTGATAAGATTAAGCATAAAAAGGCGTATCTGTGACTGGGCGATGGCGGTCAACATAACGGAAACTAAATCAATGTAAAGTTCCCGAAAACGATGAAATTCCAATAAAAATCCATGAAACCAACATAATAATTAACTAAGGCACTCGATTTGTCCCGACATATGACTTTATTATGTCCTTACCATTTAACATTGACAGCTTTCCAAATTTTTTATACCACAAACTCACTGACAAACACAAAACACTCCATATTCAGAAGAAACACTAGCGCCACGTGGTTGTAAAAATAGTAACTAAAAATATTTCTAGCCACGAGCGGCTAGATCACTCCTGGCACTGGCTTGTGAGTTTGTGAGATTCATAAAAATAACAACTGCTCGTCGAAGACTAACGAGAAGTGATTTTTATAAGAAAATAAACACAATATCTGGAGGAACGTCATAGTATATTTGAGTTCGGTCGGACATATTTTTTTGTTTTTCCAAAACATAAAATGAGCTTGATGCCTAAAATTACATATATTACGTGAATGTACCAAAATGCCCATCGGATACCGAAAATTTGGTTCCATGATAATAATTCTAATTAATAATTTATTTAAATAAAACAAACACAAGTTTTATTTAATACTAGTTGGGGTACCCGGCTTCGCTCAGGACAACATTCGAAAGTATTCTGGATTGTTCCACAATGGTGTTCCTGATTCCCTATTCCCGAACATTCCAGAATGTTCCGGGATGTTCTGGAATGTTATGGAATGCTCTGGAATACTTTTTTTTATAATACATATTGATTAAAATTAATATTATCGAACCTTTTAGAACTTTTCAGAACCTTCTAGACTCACCGCTACACTCAGCCACTCATTTCTGAAAGCTTCTAGAACTTTCTCCTTCCATAACTTCCTAGAGCATTAGCGAACTATCCGGAACATTCTAGACTTGCCGCCAAGAAAAGTATATATAAGTAGACATACTCCGCCACTCCTTTCAAAACTTTCTACAGCTTTATCCAACCTTCTAGAACTTTCCGGAAGACTGTTCTTGAAATTTCTAGAGGACGAAACTTCCAGCCCTTATATCTTCAAAAGCATGCCCTTTATGTAAAAACGGAAACCCTCATCATGGTTTTTCTGTGTGTCTGCGATTTTCTCAAAAATTACTGTCACGGTTTCGCTGAAAATAGCACAGTTTGTTATTATTAGTGCCGGGAAGGTTTAGAGAGTAGTTTAAATGAAATCCAATGTGTAAAACTGTTGCTATAACGTTTTAAAATTAGTATGAAAAACATTAAAACCGCCATGTTGTATTCAGGTTAGGAGATAGACCACTCTGGTTGCCACATATTACATATTCAAAAGAAGACGGTTATATGGGTAAAATATTTTCAAAAATGAAGACCACAGTAGGTACCTACTTAAGAACTTTATTATTTAAGTATATTCTAAAACTAAATGTTTGGAATGAAATAAAATTTTAAATTAATATTTCTTTGTTTAGGGGTAGTAATAGTCGTCACAAGGCATTAATTTCGCTGTAAAATCAATGTGGCACCCAAACGTTAAGCAAGAATTCACAACTTCGTAACTTTATTTTGGGTGCACATCAAAGAGTTTGAAATAAAATTAGCGGCAAAATATTTCATGGATAATTGATGAGATAATTTATTTAAACAGTTTAAAATAATAATTTTTAATTTTAGAACGGAGTTCAATTCGTAATGCTTGAGCTAAGCATAAGACCTTCCACACGAGCGTACGGCCCAATGCTAAAAAAGCCACGAAAGTTTCGACCATCTGGTCGTCCTTTCCTATGGATGGTCGAACATGGCTTTTTTAGGCCGCCCGCTCGTGTGGAAGCATTTTTAATTTGACTAAAAGGTGAAATAACCCACCTTCGTGGGTTGTGTTATATAAGCCTTCCACACGACTGGTTTGCCCGAAACTAAAAAACCCATGGCATCGAAAGGTTCGACCACCCACCCGGTCGTCCTTTCTAAAGTCAAGCCTACCAACTTTAGGAAAGGACGACCGGATGGTCGAACCTTTGGACGACTTGGCTTTTTTAGTATCGGGCAAACCAATCGTGTGGAAGGCTTATTAGTCGAATTTATATTTATCCAAAACTTCGTATTTCAACTTATTTCTATCGTTTACAATTATTAATTGAAACAGTTTAAAATATTTATTTAATCCTTCGGTTCATATGATAAAACGAAGTTCAAGGAAACAAGTTTTAAATATATGAATTTGAGGAAATCTCGGCTCACTACGGTAGCAACAACGTGGCTTTATGAGCTTTTCGTTGATGTAAGCAAACTAGTAAACATTTAAAAAATATTTGCGTTTGACTTCCGTGTCAAAAAGTCTTTGAATTAGGCTTCTGGTTAGCTTGTAGCTATAATAAATGATCTGATATTGGTAATCTTGGTGAGCTTGTAACCATAACTTTTAAATTGCGTACTATTTTCAAAAACTTAATAAAAGTCAAAAATTATTGTTAATAATAATATCAGATCCAAACTGTTATCAAATATAAGTGTAGGTTTTATCGACTTTCATGTTTTTTTCCAATGTTACCAACTATTGGAGACAGTTGTTTTTCTCAAATATGAAGTTTTGTTTACGAATAGCTCTATAAATATAACACGAATGAACGGAAATGTCATTGATTGAAGTTGAAATATAATAATCAGTAATCAGTATTGTTAGTAGCGTGGCCTATGCAAGCTAATTAGCATATAACTAAATTCACACCACATATTCAGGTATGCACTATCAAAAAGTCATTTTCTTTGTTTTAATGTTTTCGAAATATGATCACCAGAACTAAATTTATAGTATTTTTGCAATGTGGTCAGGTGCCATGTGGCATAAATATAATATTATTTTTATGTAGTTTGTTTGATAATAATAACATTTTCATTATCTACCTGCTGTGCTGTAGTGTTTTTTTTTTTTTTTTTTTTGGGAAAGCGGATTGGTTCGGACTGCAGGCTCACTTTATTGCTTTCCCATGGTCAGCTGTCTGTTTTCAGACTTCGGATCCTTCCAGATGTGCCCAGGAAATTGGTGAAGTCATCACATCTGCGATGGATGGCTTCATTCAATCAACCGAGCGTTCTGGTCGCTAGCGGCCTGCATAGGCCATCGATGATCAAGATGCCATCCCGCCTTCGGTTCCTCACTGCGGCTTCTAAATGAAAAATCTGAGGATCCGACATCGGGATGTACTCCACGTTTTACGAGGGCTCGATGTTAAAAAGGCTAGTGGGCTTGACGGAATACCTGCCCTGGTATTGCAGAAATTTCTCCAGTTTTGACAAACTTCTTTAAAATATCCCTGAAATGTGGTTCTGTGCCCTCTGGTTCGAAAAAAGGGGTTATTCATCCTATACCTAAGAAAGGTGACCGCTCCAACCCGGCCAACTATAGCGATCACATCAGTTCTGTCCAAGTTGATGGAACGTGTGATCAACGACAAACTGCTCACATACCTCGAGAAGAACAAAATTATTTACGACCATCAGTACGGATTCCGGCGGAACCTTCTCGCGTATGTGACGCATGTTTGGGGGCGGTGCCTGGAACGTTACAGTGAGATTCAAATGGTCTCACTGGACATTTCTAAGGTCTTTGACCGGGTTTGGCACCGAGGACTTGTCAGCAAATTGCCTTCTTACGGACTTCCCGTATCCTTGTGTACGTGGATTGCCGACTTTTTGACGGAGAGATTGATTCAGACAGTTGCTGATAGTTTCATCTTTTCCTCGCATTCAATAAATGCTAGCGTCCCACAAGCATCAATTCTGTCTCCGACATTGTTTTTGTTGCACATCAATGACTTTGAAGCAGAGAATGGACGGTTACCTCGAGAGGGTCTCCTCTTGGGGTAGGAATAACCGCGTCGAATTTAATGTTTCAAAGACCCATTGCGTATGCTCACAGAGAAGTTTCTGGCAAAAAAATAGAAACTTTTCTGTGCTTTTGTAGATCTACAAAAAGCATACGACAGAGTTGACAGAAAAAATTTATGGAAGGTGTTGTCTAAGTATGGTGTGAATACAAATCTTATACAGGCAATCGCATCGCTGTACGAGGGAAGCGTTGCATGTGTTAGGGCAAACGGTGATTTTACGGCGTGGTTTGACATCACAAAAGGTGTTAAACAAGGCTGCGTAATGTCACCGTGGTTATTCAATCTATACATGGATAATTGTATGCAAGAATTGAAAGAGGTGGGCCTGGGCGCGAAAATGAGTAGTCTGCAAGTATGTTGTCTGTTATATGCTGATGATGCGGTGCTGATTGCTAACAGTATGGAAGATCTACAGTCCCTCGTATCTAGGATGAACGAAGTATGTATGAAGAATGAGCTAATGATGAATGTAAATAAGTCCAAAGTCATGGTGTTTGAAAGAGAGAGTACGAAAACAGTATGCAATATAGTTGTGAATGATGAATACTTGGAGCAGGTCAATGAGTTTGTGTATTTGGGAAGTATGTTTACGAGAGATGGAAAGACAGATAGGGATATTGAAAGAAGGGTGAATGCAGGAAACTCTATTAACGGAGGACTGAACGCGGTTGGCGCAAACAAAAAGTTGTCCAAGGAAGCGAAGCTAGCAGTCCACAATGGAGTGCTGATACCAACCTTGATGTATGGCAGTGAGGCATGGAACTGGCAGAGGAAGGATGAAAGTAGACTGAATGCTGTAGAAATGAGATCTCTGAGACGAATGTGTGGTAAAACCATGTATGATCGAGTGAAAAATGTTGAGATTCGTAAAGAATGCAAGGCTGATGATGTAAGCGTAGTGAGCAAGATTAAGAAAGGGACGCTTAGATGGTTTGGGCATGTAGAGCGAATGAACGAAGAGAGGAGTGTAAGGAGAATATATGACGCGAATGTGAATGGAAGAAGAAGCCGGGGACGCCCGAGGAAGACATGGCACGATCAAGTGAATCAAATACTCGAGTCGGGCCATGTCAGAAGTCGAAATAACAAAAGAGAATGTATGAGGCGTTGTATGAATGTGAATGAAGCAAGAAGTGTATGCCAAGATCGAGTTGTTTGGCGGTCCGTCCTCTCTGCCTACCCCTGCGGAGAAAAGGCGTGATGGTTAGTTAGTTATTTAGTTAAGACCCAATTATGTCTGATTATGTCTAAAAGGGATCGAAATGACAATCTGGTTTCCTTTAATGGAAGCAATCTTCCCAACAAGCCCACGATTGATATGCTTGGTGTAACCTTAAGTGACCAGCTTAGGTATGGGGACTCCATCGAAGCAAGAGTAAAGTTAGCCTCTCAGAAGTTGGGCGTATTGTACAGATCCCGCAGATACTTTAATAGTACACAACTGTTGACCCTGTACAAATTGAAAGTGTGCCCCACTGTAGTATTTTCAGCCACCTCTGGTCGGGAGCCCCATTGGATCCCCAAAATATCTGAAAAAAATCCTTGACTCTGTGCAGAAACGGGCGGTCCGTTTGATAGATTCGCCTATCTTTACAAACGGACTGCAATCTTTGGAGCACAGATGTCAGGTGGGAGTGCTGTACTTGTTCTACCAGTATTTTAATGGAAGATGCTCTGAGGAACTAGCGACATTGATCCCTTCGGCACCGGTGCATAGTCGGGAAACACGCCACATACGCGCCCAACATTTGCACACGGTTGATATTTGTCACATGAGAACAGGTCGCTTCTACGACTCGTTCTTGTGTTCAACAGCTCGGCTGTGGAATGATCTGCCGGCTTCTGTGTTTCCTCCATCCTACCACATGGGTCTCTTCAATGCCCAAGTTCACTCCTTCCTATCCTCTAAAAGACCCTCCACACAGCATCACCAAAGATGATATAGGCCTTGAGGGAAATTATTTCCCTCAGGGTCTCCTGTGTGGAGTTACTGTTAAAAAAAAGTGTGAAGAATCTGTCTTCCGTTATATCTTTATTTAACTTTCTGTAAATATTTTTTCAAGTCATAAATTGTGGCCTTCCTTTTGACCTAGACTAGGCTGGGTCAAAGGGCTTCCGACAGGTTTAGGTTGCTTCGTTTGTTGAATAAATGAACAATTAAAGGAATAATTATTGGCGTCTAATATTGAACGCTGCTTAGAGTTATAATATTTGGCTAAAGTTGTCCATAATATGACGGTTTGATTATAAAGCTACTATAATATTTTATAGAAAAAGATTTTAAGTTTTCAAAACATTGTTTGATATCTGAAACAGCGAAAACCATACATAGGTGAGCTAAGATATCTTGAAACATTCTTAGTTTTTTTCTGATTGGAATTTTTAGACCAACACAACTATTTTAAGCTTGGAACCTCATTTCCATTATTAGCTGCAAAACTTTGAAAAAAATATTCCATTGACTTTCAGATAAAATGATACGATGTTGTTTTGTTGTTCCATATTTTTCAAATGTTCAATGGATAAAAAATAAATTAACGAATTATTTTGAAACACGGTTAACTATGCACTAGTCAATTAATAAATTACTCCCGAAGGTCAAGATAGTGATAAAGTAAATTAATATTATTATGAAGAGTAAGTGCTCGAGAGATTAACAATGCACCCTGTGCATGTTTATTTTAAACTGTTTCATTTGAAGAGACTTGTTTACGGTGGAGAGATATAAAATGTTTTTATTATTCTGCTTACACTATAAATATTGTTGAGTTACACATAATAACAGCATTTGTTCACAGCAGTAAGACTGCTAACAGCTTGCAGAATAGGTGCTAATTTTTCTCAGGTATTCATTCATTCCAAAACTATTGACTATTTTCGCTGATGAAATTTTATCCACTGATAAAATACCTATATTTTCTATTTAATTTGATACTATTAACAGCAATCCCTTGGAATTGACTAGGATTGTTATTAAATTAGGTTTATTCATCAATACTATTAAAATTTTTTCAGTCCTTACGTCGGTCTCTTCATAATATTTCTGGATAACAATGACTCTTCACTGGGGTATTGCGAGCGCGGGGAAGATTTCCCATGACTTTGTGACGGCCATGGCAACACTGCCGGCCAGTGACCACAAGGTGATGGCCGTGGCAGCCATGGACCTGACCAGGGCCAAGCAGTTTGCAGCCCTCCATAAGATACCTGATGCTCTCCTGGGATATGAAGCTCTCGCTAAGCACCCCAAAGTTGGTAAGTGTTTTCGTTCCACTGTGTACATTTAAATTTATTTCATAAAAGTCTTCTAGTGCTATGTTCTAGTGTCCTATAGTGTTCTCACTTAAGCTGACTGTCTATTATATAACTATGTCTATGATGGCCTCTTTAAATCAGTGGTTTATGCATTGAGTCGGATTGTGGCATGTTAAATTCTCGTACATTGCACAAATGCGTAATAACAAAATATATGGATATTGCCAAGTCTGAATGGTGTGATGTTGATTGCAATGTTTGATGAATGTTACAAAAATGGCTTTATAGTTGCCGTAAGAAATTTAGATAAATAATTGTTGTTCTGCATTTTTAACACTTTTCTAGATGTCGTCTATATTGGAAGTCTAAACCCACAACATTTAGAAATTGCCACACTTATGTTGAAGAATGGCAAGAACGTGCTTTGCGAGAAGCCACTCTGCCTGAACTACAAGCAGACCAAGAGTCTGGTAGACCTCGCACGCAGCAAGAACCTGTTCCTCATGGAAGCTGTCTGGTCCAGGTTCTTCCCGGCCTATGTGCATCTGAGGAACCTTGTCACAACTGGAGCGCTGGGGGAAATCTTTTCAGTTGATGTTCACTTTGGACAGCCCATCAGTGATGTCAAACGACTTAAGTAGGTTCCTATTTAATTCATTCTAATGTTTAAAATTGCGTTAATCTGCTCTACACTCTTCAGTAAGACTACCCGAAAACATGCAAGCACGAGATTGTAGTTACCACATTAACATGCCGGTGTTTTGTGTCTAAAGTCAAAGGATTTGATGCAAACCACCATTGAGGAGGAGGTAATGCTATGGAAGGGTTTACCACCAAAGGGGTAAATGCATTCACTACACAACCACTAATAATGGAAGCAATGTATAAAGTGCAATGCGAG
Organism: Halesus radiatus; assembly: GCA_022606495.2. Taxonomy (NCBI): domain Eukaryota; kingdom Metazoa; phylum Arthropoda; class Insecta; order Trichoptera; family Limnephilidae; genus Halesus; species Halesus radiatus. The sequence goes on from JAHDVE020004498.1 coordinate 49,506, forward strand.
AGTGAAGAGGTAGAATCCGTGCTTCGTCGGCCCGGGAAAAATCTTGCTGATTATTACAATTTTTTTCAAACTCTCTGCACTTCATCATGATTTGAAATTTCTGTTACAGCCATGTATTACTCAATAGTAATAATATTGTTTCTGATAATGATTATTTATGTAATATTATGTAAATTAATTACACAAGCAAAAAATTATAAAATCACCTAACCATTGAATCTTATCAATTCAGACTTATTGACTATCACCATGACACAGTTATTTTAACTGCCAAAGTGCAGAATACTATCACAGAGGTAACCTTTATCACGGAGGTAACCAGAGAGTAATAAAATTCCCCAGTGAAGCAGAAAGTGTTAATTTTTGACCTGATTTCACCTGATGTTTTGAAATAATCAAATGGTTTTTGATGTAAAGATGCATCCCACTATGGTTATTTTTTAATCGCAATATAAGTTATATTCTCACAAAGGTGAACATTGTTATTTTTTTACTAATAATGTTAAAAATGACATTTTCTAGCACAAAGGAATTGGGTGGTGGCACTGTTTTGGACCTAGGCATCTATGTCTTGCAGTTCTCCCAGATGATCTTTGGATGTGAGCCCCTGAAGGTGGTGGCCGCTGGGCATCTGAACGAGGACGGGGTGGACCTGTCCATGTCCTGCGTGATGACCTACCCCCATGGGGGGACCGCCACCCTTTCCACTCACTCCAAGGTCACACTTCCCTGCGAGGCTAGGGTAATTGGAACCAAAGGGACTGTTATGGTGGGTTTATTATTTAGTACTAGTTCATTTTTATATTTCAATACAAGTTGCTACCTCAGTTTCAACGCTCTCCTTTCATATTGAACACTTTGAAACATTAGCTTTTAACAGTAAATTAATATTTCGATGCTCCATAGCTCATGATGGAAATATCATTGAAAATAGTTATGTTGACCTAGACATTCCATATATGTAGATAAAGCTGTGTAAATTTCATGACGCCAGTCACACACAAACAAATTTTCTATTTTCTAGTTATTACACTAGCAATCTTACTTGAGGTTAGCTGGAAGGATAGTTCAATATTCTATCATTCTTTTTATTTTACATCGGTGTTGGACTTAGTATCTCAGGTGACAATTTCTTTCTAGAAATAAGTTGGAAGCCGTACAGTTAGCAGTATAGCAAATATAAACAGTTTAATCATATAATAATAATTATGATATGTAATAACATGATAAACTCTTGACATAAGTTCTAGAGTAATCATAAGATAACTTTCCATTATTTCGTATTTCAAATTCTGTGTCGTTATGATCGCTAATTTGCACATGTAGGATGTGTTTTTTTAAGATAGGCAAACTTTTACTGGTTACGAATAATCTGACAATACATAGAATTCCAACCTACTCCTTTCATTGTATGTGGAAAGTGTTGCTTGTGCAATGATGGAGGATTTAGTTAACATAGAATTGAACTCAAGGCGCCTGGGCAGGAATTCAACTCTATTGTTATAATTTACTAATATAATGTTATGTAAAATATGTACATGTTTAACATTTTTTTTAATATTTTTGTAATTTTTAGAATTATTTCCCTTTGCTATGATTATATTTTATCACAGAACATCATTATATTTGTAAAAAATGAGGGTTATTCCTTCGTATTATCACAGTCTGCATGTTTATTCTCATTTCCCAGTTGCCGATGTTCTGGTGTCCGGATAAGCTGCAGCTGCCCGATGGGTCCTGGAAGGAATGGCCCCTGCCGGCCGCAGCCCACGAGTTCAACTTTAGCAACAGCTGCGGATTGCGTTACGAAGCCGAGGAGTGCAGAAGATGCATTCAGAAAGGTCATTATTGCACATTTTTTATTTCATGACTTAAGTCTTTTTATGTCGTCACTCACAACACAAACGGGCGTAACATATATTTAGCAACTTTTGCCGGATTCTCATACATTTTATTACGTGTTTCGCTAATGGGTTTTAATTACGCAGCTTTTTTCATATCATCAGCGAAAACTTTAATGTAAAAACAGTTTTTTTGGCTCTCCTGGAAAGTTACTAAATATGAGATACGGTTGTTATTTTGTGGGCGACGATATGCATGTAATTAAGTTTATTCAAATCCTTTTTGTGTTTTCCAGGACTCAAGGAATCACCAATCATGTCACTAAATGAGAGTTTAGTTTTAGCGAAATTGGAAGACACAATCAGGGGACAGCTGGGTGTAAAATACCCACAGGATGAAGTAGCGTTTAATTTTTAATTTATAAAAAAGAAATACCAAACAACACCGTGTTACGAATATAACAACTTTTTAATTTCCCCCTACTACCATCATAAATACTTGAAATTCCATTTCGTGCAATGATGGAGGACTAAGTTTACAGGGGATTGAACCCGCAACGCACGGTGCGAACCCGACACTTAGGACCACTCGGCTGCAAATCTATTGAATGTGTGTTAATTTTATTATTTTTTTATAGAAAAGTTTTCTTCTGCCAATACCAATGTTTTTTAGCTTTAATAATTTTAAAAGTAGCTTTGTAAAAGCAATTCTTATTTTTAGTCACTGAACTCTGGATTCAGATAAAACCGTGCCTATATTTAGTATGTTTATATTGTCCCCGAAAAAGGCACAGTTATGTCTGAAACCCGTTCATATAGAAAGGTTGTGCTTACAAAGTTGCATCTTATTTTTAATAACATCTCCCATTGAAGTTACTGATAACCATGATTTTATAATTAAATAGAGATAGTTAATAAAGATTTTACTTAAAGAACTATTGTTTTTTTTTTAAGGAACAAGCTGACAATTTTTTCTACATGTTTTCTTACAATTTTATCAAAATTACACATTTTAGAACCCATAGGGCTATTTTTTAATTTATTTTTTATTTACTATAAATACATATAAAATTTTTAATAAATTTTTAATATATCTTAAGGGTCCGGTATAAGACCGCACATTCACCGCCGCAAGGTATTTTATGCGACAAACTTAAAACCACGGACCACTGTGAGCTGCCCGCAGGATCGCCACTTGCTTGGGGGAAATGGGGATAATGTAGACCTCGCCGGATTGGAAAAAAACATTTTCTCTATATATATTTTTTTTGTTTATTCGCTGGATAAAAATAAATGAATAGAAGCTTGACAGACTTGACTTAGCAATTGGAAAAAGGAGGAACAAGCGACTGTACAAACTTTTTTTTTTAATACCTCTTTTTTTTCAGCCCACTGCAAAGTAAAGTAAGTCCATCTATTGGTTATAGGATAGGGTAACTGATGAGAATATGTTTTTTAATTCGTACATAATATATACAGTACCCATACATAGTGCCTACCTTTTACAAAGATTTTTTTGTTACTATTTACATATTTATTTCTTCACACCATAATCCTTTATTTTTGCTTTGGAAATTTTATAAGATTGGATAACGTGGACCACCTGCTTGGAAATACTTATAAGCACAGTTTTTCGACATGGGAATTATTTTTATGGTTTTTGAGTCAAGGAATCCGATTTTCGATTGTCCACTTGGGTATTCAAGATGATTGAAATGAATTAGACGCCTTTTTTATATGGCTGTTCTATGAATAGATTTGGTTTTTTATTAATGGTTAAGGAATCCGATTATTACATTTGACCCAGGAACCAAGATGGCGAATTTCAATTAGATTAAGTTTATTAAACGGGAATGAGAATTATGTCTTTTGACAATTTTTGGGATTTAGAAATGCCCGTCACTGTTGTATACTAAACAGCAGTAAAAATAAAACATATAGATTATGAACAATGATTTACAACCCAATTCGGATGCTCACAATAAGCCTGAATACAATTCACTAGTAGTCAAGTCAATGGAGGCAGTAAATCTACCTAGACTAAGAATCTAATAGACCTGAAGTGGAAGAAATTAGAGAAAGCTGAATTTTTGCAGGTGAATAGTACCTACGACAGGGAGTATTTTCAAAAAAGTCCCCGCTCCTCCCCTCCCCCCAGTGCCCGTAAACATTGAAAATGTTGGGTAAGGTAAATTATATATGCTTTAATTGGAAATCTACTTGGTCTTCGAGTAATTAATAGTTACTGAGATTCAGCTGTGATAAATTTCGCAAAATTTTCAAATTTTGTCATTTTTCTCTATTTTTTTAGAGTTTTAGTCAATTGTGAGCGCGAAGAACTAATTTTTCGGCAAATATTATCAGATGTATTTTTTAAGTAGACTGAACAAGCTACAATTTGAAACCAAATCGGTCTCTGAGGACTTAATATCGTTCGAGACAGCTGTTCTAAAAACGATAACAATTTCTATGTTGTCATTCTTCGCTATCCATTTTGACCGCGAAGAACTTATTTTTAAACAAACGTCAAATTGTAAATTAAACATGCTACAATTTGAAATAAAATCGGTCTCTGAGTACCTAACATTTACCGAGATACAGCTGTTATAAATTTCGTCCTTCGCTAATTTCGCTTCTTATTTTTTAATTTTGAGTTTTAGTTGTGACCCCTTAAGACGAACGCATTCGCTCGCCTGTCTTCAATTTCAGAATTCCGTTTGGTATTGTGCGTCTCTGTCTAACATTATTGTCCGCGCGAGGCGGTAGGTGTGGGAAGGTGCGGGGGTTGAGGGGGGGCTTCTGACCTATACTCTCATAGAATTTATCGGAGTTAGTGGTAGTATGATCCTGATTCCTGTGCTGTCTGCGCGTGTTAAAAGGAGCGTGAACAGGAAATAAATATATTAGTTTCGCGCGTCAAAATATTTGTATCAGCCTGATGCAAATGTACGAAAATTTGCTGCCGAAATGTATTATTTTATACAAGTAATTTATATTTAGATATATTTTGATGTTTTGTACGTCGCTTCATCATTGAAAACAATAATAATATAATATATTGAACTGTTTGGAATATTCCTAGGCTTAGTTTTATAAAATGTTAGAACAGACTTCATAATATTATGAAATTTTGACTTTACGACGAAACAACCCGACCCCAACCATTTAGCATAGACTTTAGCAGTGATGTGATGAATCGGGAGATTTCTCTAGTTCTGGAGAGAAAATATATGAACAAGAGCAAAAATTGGAATTTTTCACGAGGAAAATGATCCTCTGAACCTGAAAAAAATGTTATTAGTTTACTCGTATACACTCATCTTCATCTGTAGCATTGTTCTCTGTTAGTCCTACTTTCACAAAAACAAAATATTTTAATTACTAACCAATCCACACCCAACAAACACAAACAAACACTGCATTTTGAAAAAGTTTTTTTTCTTCATTTATTTGTACCGCTTAGCCTTCACTACAGGGTTACTATCAGGCAGTGGCGGCTCGTGACTTTTGAGTGAGCTAGAGTGCTAAGATTGAAAAATACGACGTTATTGAGGTAAAAATTAAAAGAAAAACCTTTGTAACTTTTTTCCAATTATTTATTTTCCATTAATTACATATTATTCAATTATATATTATCACCGGCATCGTCAGACTAGCACAATTAAAACTAAATCTATGGTATATATAGCATCGATGCCAGGAGTGAGTTTCCCTGCTTTCTAATATTGTTTTATTTATGACTTGAAATTTGTTTTATTGCTGACATTACTGTTTACTATTATGTTTTTAAAACTACTTTCGGGTTAGTTTATCATTCTCTGGAAGACGGATTACATTGTGTTTGTTTACTGAATCTATGGGTTTTTAAAACATTATATAATGTCATTGGTGTCAGCTTTTATTTGAACAGATGGTTTTTTTTGGTTTTGTTTTTTCCTTGTGATTTCCATCTTTTTTGCTAAAATAAATTTTATAGCAGTTTTCGTCCTGTAGTTCCATGAACTACGGGCAACCAGGTACATTTTAATGGGTCTACAAAATATGTTATTATGTTATAATAGGGACACATCAGGGCAAAGTTTGCCTTGAATGTCTGCAACAAAATTCCAAGTTACATTTTAACCCGGTATTTTGTTATGTGTTTCCAATTTACATTCATGTGTTAGATATTATTATACCGTTTCGATAAAAATATCGATTTTTGTTTTGGTTTACGGGTTCTGTGTGATTTAGTTTCATCAGTTTCCCGCTTGTACCACGAGTTTCCGGGCAGCGTGTTGAAAAGTTATCACACAATTAAAGAGAAAATAGACCAACGTATTTGTTATATAAAAATAGTCGAACTGTTTTGTTACAGTGAGAACAGATTTCAATACAAAAATAGCAATTAAATTATAAAAATGTCAGATGTTTGTGGTTGCATGGTTTTTCGATTTCTCCGTTAGCTGCATCACTCCAATATTTTGTCACGAATTTCACTTATAGGATATCGATGAGTACCCACGAAACTATTCATAAACGCAACTAACTAAAATAATTTATAATATATTGTAAATACTGTTGTCGTCGAAGGAGGAATATGTACAGGAAATGGATATTCACAGTGGAATAAAATTTGTGGCGTATTAAATATGCCGAATATGCATCGTTCAACTTACATGAACATAGAACAATGTTTAACGCCAACAATTGAAGAATATGCCATAGAAGAAATGATCAAAGCTGGTGAAGAAAAAGGGCTATCCTAGCTATGGTGACGTAGACGAGGGTAGGTATCCTTTGGTGACGGTGGTTGCAGATGGCTCTTGGGCAAAGAGGTCATATAAAAGTGGAGTCAGATCGATGACAGCATCGGATGAATTTTTATTGGAAATTTTACTCTGGCAAGCTACGACATCATTTACAATGGAACTGAAATCAAAAATGGCATTTTAATTCTACCGTTAAAAAAATATATATTCAAATACAAAATTTTATTTTGTAATCTTGTAAATAATTTCACATCACCTGTTCCGTGTTCCTTTTGATTTTTTGAAATTGAGAATCCGATTCTTTCGGTACGCGCTGGGTGGCTTACCATGTGTCCACTTTCGACCTAGAAGAATATAAACATTTCATAATAACTAAACGATTGATTTAATATTCATAATATTATTAATTATCATTGTTAAAAAGCTTTAAATTATTGCTTACCCATGTTAAATAAAACAAATTATTTGAGGCGTTTCAGTTATATATTATTTAAGGAGTATTTTTTATTCACAATTCTGAATTGAATACTGGATACGTAATAAATTCGTCAAGAATTCAAATGCGCGGGCTAACCAAACGCGTCACACAGCACAGATACCCACCTACTGTGTGTTATGTAGCGTATGTATATGTTTTAGTTAGCGGCAGCTATAGAGATACGCTCCGCGTCCCCCGTCCCCCGTACCTGTTTCCGATTCCCCCCCGCTCGCTGACAGAGTGCGAGAGTGACGGAAACAAAAAATAGGTGAAATTAATCTTGAATTTGTCGCTAACTAAACGATAAATTTTGACGCAAATTAAACTATTTGAATGGTTGTTATAATTTTATTGTATAATTGATCATATTCCTGAGGTACCATGAGAGAAATTTTTTCAAAAACAGTATCCATTTAGTCACAAATATTTGCCAAAGTTCCTTCTAAAAATATGAATAAATTGTCATCTTTTGTGGCTTATATTTTCTAAATTAAAACAAAAATACAAAAAATACTTTTCATCCTTACTAGATATTTACTATTCCTATTGATAAAAAAATATCTCATTAAGTTTGGGTGGGTATTTGGCCTCTAATCCATAGGTAAGTTTTGTATGAAACAGCCCGCGCAGACGTTCCTCTTAACTCTTCCATCCAGACGCTCAACCCATTGCCTTGCACCACAGTGGGGGGATGGATTAATATGTCTCTCTTTCTTGTATGCACTGACTCCCAGATTCCTACCCACCCCTTATACCTTTTTCCTTCCAAGAACTATCCTTAAAAAGACCCCCCAAACAGGATTTCTAAAGATGACATAGGCCCAAGAAAATAATAAAAAAAAAACTAAAACATCATTGTTCTTAAAACATATTTAGGTGATATTTTTTGTTGGTAAATACGTACATACTCAAATTTATCAATTTGAGTTATTTGAGGTCAACTGGTTAGAAAAAATAATTTGCTTTTTCATAATATAGTAACAATAACAAGAGATAATGTTATTTTTCTACAAATAAATCTCATTTTGCTTGTCCTGTATTGAAGTGTTGGTTTAGATAGGCTTTTGACGTGGCGAGTGAAGTCAGGTTTGTCTAGTAATTACCTTTACTAAAATCTATTCTCCCAGCTCTAAACATGCCTACAGTGAGAGTGAAATAGATTATTTGCTCTGACCAATAGAATATTATGTTATATCACTTAAAATACGTTTTTTTTATTGCAAAACAACTTCAACTATGTATTTCTATTGGGCCACACTTGAAATGCAGTCTGCCGAATACTGATTAGCCCTATGATAAGTTTATAATTTTGGTATCTGAAAATCTGTTGTGTACTTTACAGGACAGTTACACTTTTATATTTATCTTTACAAATTGAAATATATATATAGGTACATAAAACTAGTTAGAATATTTCAATTATAATAATTATATAACATAATACATGATTTTTTTTCTTATCATTGTTTCAATGTATCGGTTACATTAATTTTGTTTTTGTATAATAATAAATTGTACCATCTTATACCTAAATGCAAGTAGTGGTTCTGAGCCGTGGTCATTATTAGCATTGGGGTGGCTATTAAACCGTTTATTTTGAATCTATTGCTTATACTATCAGTGGGGTGAATTTTATTGATGAAATATTCTTTGTAAATTTGATATAAGGCGTTCCTTTTATACAATTCTGTAATATATGGTACATTAAATTCATGAAATATCTCTAGAGTAGGGAAGTCATATGGTTTGTTAATAATGATCATTTTTTGAATTGTAATTATTGACTATAGTGAGACTTTATAGCCCCCTCCCCAACCAATAATACCATACTGCAATAGGGACTGAATGAATGCGCAATAGACTATTTTAATTGTTTTCTTATTTAATATGTTACATATGTTATAGAAGACATAGATAAGATTTCTTATTCGTTCTACAGTGAGGATGATATGATCTTTCCATTTAACATTTTTATCTATTATGATTCCAAGATATTTCATATTCGACTTATGATTTCATTTAACACAGTCCGTATTATATGTAATATCATTTATGCATTTTTAGAGTGAATGGTTATGTTAAGTAAATTTTTTGGTACTTCCTCTTGTAGGGCGAAGGAAACAAAATATGTTTTTAAGATTTGATGACAAGATGTTATTGAACCATTTGTATTGTGATTGGCTGCAAAAGTAATCTCGTTCCATGTCTTCTTTCCAATAATTATTGCAGTGTTGTCAGCATATATGCCTATGTACAATTTAATTCCTACGTATTTTAAGTTCACTTAAATTATGGTGTTCAGTTTCAATTATTTAATCACTTTTATTTTTTTAAATGGCCTGCAGTAGGAACTCATAAAATAATGTAATAATATGGGTAGGAAGGTACCAACTTAATCGCTTGCTAATATTAATTCAAACTCGAGTGATTTGAAATAAAACGTTCTAATTTGTTTCAAGTCCATATTTAGAATATACAAGTGGCATGCATTGCTTTTTCATCAAAGGCAGGCTCTTTCACCAAAGGTTTTGCAACTCCACGACTTATGACTCATAATATAGGCGTATTGTAAAAATAAAAAGTAAATTAAAGATTATAAAGTAAAATATTATTAAATACATAAAAGCAGAATATTTGTGCATATGAACGGTCAGAAAATTCTAGCACTCTAAGTCAACACATTTATTTTCAGCTAGCAACTTAATTTCCTTTGTGATCTTTGGAGCTTTGAAATACACATTTACCTGTCAAAAAATAAACAAGGTGCCATATTATTGTTTCTTCAAAATTTGTTCAGTGAGGAAAAGGAGTTATATAACTCAGGCAGAGTCCAGTAGTACCTAACTGCTAATTTGAAGATAAGGAATTATAAAAAATAACTCTAAGGTTGACATGGGTTGGCAGTACCTACCTCACTAGATAAATACTAATCTGTTCTGTGGTAGGTCCAATGTTTGCGTAATACACCTCAATAATATTGATAACACCACATAAAAAAGATCAGATAATTCTTTCAATAGACAACATCATTTCCGCATGAACAAAATGCTAACTTCATACCGTCTGAACTCTTTATCATTTTATTGATCCTTTTCATGATAATCACATAATTTCCAATAGTTATTGCCAGGGCCGGCCCTGAGCCAAACGACGCCTGGTGCATGCAAAATTTTGTCACCCCTTGTCTTGCCAAACTTAAAGTGACACGAAAATTGCTTACAACGATACTGTGGCGTAATACAGTGTACAGTCCTACAAAAGCCGCGGAACCCATACTATTCGTCGACATGTTGGAGGGATACGTATGCGAGCTTTAAATGGAACTAACACCATCTGTATCCATTATTATCAATTGATTTTTTAATTTTATACCTATTTTGCTTGGCCAGTCAAAACCACTGGAAAAATGAGGTAGCATTATGAATATTCATATAGCATGGTCTCAATCTTTCATTAGAAGTTGTCACAATTCCCGCGTCTATATCCATCTCATTCTACACTGCTGTTTTTTGTATCTGTCTCGTTTTCACATTCGCATGTATTCACGAAAGTGGCCAGACAAAACTGGAAGAATGAGAACATCCTATGAGAGCACCTATTAGGCTCCAGGAAGCGCGCAGAAAAGGAAAGTTTGCTAAAGTAAGGTAACGGTTTGCAGTGCAGTCTATTGTGGGACATTTCGGTGCGGTGCGAAGGGTCTGAAGCAGGGAACGGAACGTTTGTTCCAAAACTTCTGTGTAAAGCCTGCTATTGGGTTTTATGGGCTTTTAAAAATTAATTTATAGGCGCTGGGCGCGTTAACAGATGCTTAGGTAGTAATCACTGTAAGTAATAATGTTTAGATGATTTGTATAATGCCGTTTTTGTTTAAAATCACCTTAAGGGCGCTGTGCTAGGTGTTAGATATTATCATCGCTTTGGCGCCTTGGAAAGATGGCCCCTGAAGCGGACTGCTCCAATCGCGCCTGCATAGGACCGGCCCTGGCTATAGCTATTGATAATCAATGACTAACTAAATTTATCAGGCCACAATAATATTTTTATCTTTCTATGATATGAGCATCCAGAGAAAAATTGGGCTTAGTGTTTTTCTACCTTTACTGCCAAATTGAGTAGGTAAGCTGTTGTTCTAAAAATAGTATTTTTTTTACAATAAAATATTGGATAGATTGGGAAATAATAAATAAAAAATTCATGAATAGGCTCAAAAAATTTTATGTTAATTCGTAACATATCAATAAATAGTCTCCTTGTTTAGTAAATAGGTAAATGAATTATTTTTAACATTAAAATGTATTTATTGTATTTAAGTCTTATTTGTAGAATTCCATTTTAATTCAAAGTTTTTTATTTCTATATAAAAAAAACTTTGATTTAAAATGCATTATGTAACATTTTTCACTACCTATATAACGTCACAGGAAAGAAATACTCCTGTAACCACCACTATCCACGAAAACGCTTTGTATATACTATTCCATATGGTTTTTTTTTTCCATCGATCTATCTGGGTCCCGTGACTCTACAGTGAAAAATAAGACCTGTACGATTTTGGAAAAAGTCTTGATAATATTTTTTAATAAGCCTCAAAGTCCTGCGTTTTTTTTACATGACCTTGGCTGTTACAGCAATATTGCTTTCCTGTGACGACACATATCCTGCTAACATACAACATAGCCATGTATATTTAGAATAAAACTATTTGCTTGGTGTGTGTAGCCGAATATCATGCATTATAAAAACACTTCTGAAGGTTACCACGATAGCTCAGTGGGGAGAGCTGGAATATCTCAGGGTTCAAATTGTGGTTGCGACAATAACCCTTTTTGTTGTGTGTTTTATTAATGATAAATAATATATCTAGAAAGAAATCACTTTGTGGCTTGACATTATAATTTAAATAAAAGAAATTTTTTGTTTTAAGCCACTTTATTTTATTTATATTTATGCATTGTCGACCGGTTTCGGTTGAACTCAACCTTCATCAGGAATGTACACATATAAATTAAATTAACACGAAGAGATATATCATAATGAAGACAGCGAATAAATAATTAGATTTAACCCAAAGTCCGATTTTAAGGATGTTTTTCCCCTCCCTTTCTACTATCCTTCTACCGCTCCCTCTCTGATGCTCTGTCCTGTTCTACGCTGATATACTGTCTCTTTCCCCCACTTTCACTATATTCATTATGATACATCTCTGTATGTTAACTATATATACGTTCCTGATGAAGGTTGAGTTCAACCGAAACCGGTCGATAATGCATTGAATAAAATAAAGTGGCTGAAACAAAAAATTTCTTTTATTTAAAAGATATACAATATTGCTATTTTATGGAAATAGAAGATATTGAATGATATTCAGATAATCTATTTGAAGAGCATTGATAAAAATTTCGGAATTAATATTTTTAAGTTGCGTTTAAAAATGATTTTTTTTCCCTCATTCCATAATAACATGCATCCGTATGCACTTTCAACAATTATGCATTTCCCTTCAACTAATTAATCAATTATATTATTTTACTTTGCTGAAAGAGGGGTGCGATACCAAACGGAAAATGATATTGATCCAGGATACATTAGCACACTTCACACACTCCTGGTAAAAGTCTTGATAACTAAATGGACTGAGTTGTTGTCAAGGGAATGAATGTAAGCTACTACAGTGGGACTTTGACCTGAGGTCTCAGAGAATCTCTAAAATCATGAAATCGATATATATGGACTTTATTTTATCTTCCCAGAATAAAGAAAGATGGCTCTTCGCTGGGGAATCGCGAGTGCGGGGAAAATCTCCCATGACTTTGCAACGGCTTTGGGAACCCTCCCGGAGAGTGAGCACGTCATTGTAGCAGTGGCTGCCCAGGATTTGGACAGATCCAAGGATTTTGCCAAACTCCACAAGATCCCAGAGGCCCTTCTGGGATATGCTGCCCTAGCTGCCCACCCCGACGTCGGTAGGCAATCAATTATTTATTAATACACATTACATGCACACCCGTGTTTTACTCTCATTCCACGGTACAGGAAGAGTTGAAAATTTACTTTTTTTTTTTTACAGTAACTCCACACAAGAGACCCTGAGGGAAATAATTTCCCTCAAGGCCTATATCATCTTTGGGGATGCTGTGTGGAGGGTCTTTTAGAGGATAGAAAGGAGTGAACTTGGGTCTTGAAGAGACCCATGTTATAGGATGGAGGAAACACAGAGGCCGGCAGATCATTCCACAGCCGAGCTGTTTAACCCAAGAATAAATCTTAGAAGCGACCCGTTCTCATGTGACAAATGTCAACCGTGTGCAAATGTTGGGCGCGCGTTTGGCGTGTTTCCCGACTATGCACCGGTGCCGAAGAGATCAATGACGATAGTTCCTCGGAGCATCTTCCATTAAAATACCGGTAGAACAAAGACAGCATTCCCACCTGACGTCTGTGCTCCAAAGATTGCAACCCGTTAAGATAGTGTTAAGATAAGCGAATCTATCAAACCGACCGCCCGTTTCTGCACAGAGTCAAGGGTTTCTTTCAGATATTTTAGGACTCCCGACCAGAGGTGGCTGCCAAATTCTACAGTGGGACACACTTGCGATTTGTACAGGGTCAGCAGTTGTGTACTATTAAAGTATCTGCGGGCTCTGTACAATACGCCCAGCTTCTGAGAGGCTAACTTTACTCCGGCTTCGATGGAGCCCCCATACCTGAGCTGGTCAGTTAAGGTTTCACCAAGCATATCAATGGAGGGTTTGTTGGGAAGATTGCTTCCATTAAAGGAGACTAGATTGTCATTTCAATCCCTTTTAGACTTAATCAGACATGATTGGGTCTTTGAAACATTAAATTCGACGAGGTTATTCTTACCCCAAGAGACCCTCTCGAGGTAACCGTCCATTATCTGCTTCAAAGTCCTCCGAGCCGTTGGAGTATGTGTGCCCTTTGGGGGATTGTCAAACAAAAAGCAATCATGGACTGTACTGTCATCCGCGTAACAATGGATTGGTGCACATGTCAAGAGGTCATTGATGTCCAACAAAAACAATGTCGGAGACAGAACCGAACCTTGTGGGACGCCAGCATTTATTGAATGCGAGGAAGAGATGAAACCATCAGCAACCGTTTGAATCGATCTCTCCCTCAAAAAGTCGGCAATCCACGTACACAAGGAAACGGGAAGTCCGTAAGAAGGCAGTTTGACAAGTCCTCAGTCAAAGGCCTTAGATATGTCCAGTGAGACCGTTTGAATCTCACCATAACGTTCCAGGCACCGCCTCCAAACATGTGTCACATACACTAGAAGATCACCGCACGAGTGGTTCCGCCAGAATCCGTACTGGCAATCATTAATGATTTTGTTCTTCTCGAGGTATGTGAGCAGTTTGTCGTTGATCACACGTTCCATCACCTTGGACAGAACTGATGTGATCGCTATGGGGCGGTAGTTGGCTGGGTTTCTTAGGTATAGGATGAATGACCGCTTTTTTCCAATCAGAGGGCACAGAGTCACATTTCAGGGACATTTTAAAGAGCTTTGTCAAAACTGAAGTAATTTCTGCAGCACACCTCTCCAATACCAGGGCAGGTATTCCGTCAGGTCCACTAGCTTTATTAACATCGAGCCCCCGTAAGACAAGGAGTACATCCTAATGCCGTATCGTCAGCTTTTTCATATAGAAGTCGCAGTGAGGAACCGACGGCGGGATGGCACCCCGATCATCGAGGACAGAGTTTTCCGCAAACATTTTCCCTAAAAGGTTGGCCTTTTCGGTAGCAGTGTTTGCTAGTGAACCGTCGAGTCTGGTAAGAGGCGGCAGACTGGATTTGCAGAAATTGCGACCTATGGAGCCCGCTAGCGACCAGAACGCCCTGCTGCCATGCGGGCAGGCAGCTAGCTTTTTACTGATCTGTAGGTCGTGCTCAAATTTTGACCTATTGATGATTCTCTTACTTTCCTTTGCCAATTTGTTATATGCTGATCTGTTTTCTGACCTTCGAGATGTGTTGTAAGCTCGGTAAGCCGCGTTTTTTCGTCGAACTGCTTCGGAGCATTGTCGACTGAACCACGGCTTTGAACCTACACCAGTTTCTTTAACAGTTGATTGAATGAAGCCATCCATCGCAGATGTGATGACTTCACCAATTTCCTGGGCACATCTGGAGGGATCCGAAGTCTGAAAACAGACAGCTGGGAAACTGACCATGGGAAAGCATTAAAATGCACCCGCAGACCGAACCGATCTGCTGACCTATAGTGCCACATTTTCCTCTTCAGCCGCTCGATTAGCGATCTGAAGTTTAACATGCACATGTAGAGGTAGTTTATGCCCCAAGAGAAGTAGAAGAAAAATAAATTTTTGCAAGAAGTGAGATTTTGAACTCTTCAACTGTGGGTAGTGCCAAAAATGGAGCTGGCACCGTGCTACCACGGATCCCATCTATATGCGCTTAAGTATATATGGTTTTTTGGAGATTTGCTTCTAACATAAAGGTTCATCTTTTCAATTTAATTAAATATTATTTGTTAATTCTAAAATAAACTCTGCCCAGAGAATAAAATGACAAGCTGCATACGAGTATTCAACAGTAACAGGGTTAAAAAATTATTTAACACTTTATTTTCATAAAATTTATTTCCTTCCTTCTTTTTCGTGCATGCCTCTACCAAATGTAGGCACCTGGTTAGTGTGTCATTTTAAAATGGTGATTACCTGGTTGTTTTTTATGGGAATATTAACTTTTATTTATTTTACAGATATCGTCTACATTGGAAACCTCAACACTCAGCATTGTGATGTAACGAAGCTGATGTTGAAGCACGGTAAGCACGTTTTGTGTGAGAAACCGCTGTGCATCAATGAGAAACAGGTGCAGAGCTTGGTGGATATGGCCAGGGACAAAAAACTGTTTCTGATGGAGGCTGTTTGGGCTCGATTCTTCCCTGCCTACGTGGAAATGAGGCACCTTGTCAAGTCAGGAGCCTTGGGAGAGATTGTCCAAGTCAACATTCAGTTTGGAGTGCTTATCGGCGAAGTTGAACGCATCAAGTATGTATTTTAATGCATTGTATCAACTGGTAAACTCATCCACTAAATATTTACCAATATATTTCAGATTTAGAGTAGTTTTTAGTAAAAGTTCACAAATCGGCTACAGTTTCAAATATATTTCAGATTTAGAGTAGTTTTTAGTAAAAGTTCACAAATCCATTCATCAGTCCATAAGACAAAAGTTGTATTTTGTTGGTGAGTGGCTTTGACATGTTGTAAAGTAAGTTTAGTCTAGTTTTGTAAAAAAAGATGTGTTTTTCGCTCTATGTTGGACAATACACTATTTAAATTCTCTATTTGCGCTAAGTATAAAAATGTATAATTCGCTGGGCTTTGAAATTGCAGTCTTATCAAACCAAACCATACTACTTGTCAAACTATCAAATTTAGAAAAATGCACGGATTTATCATTTTTAAATGAGGACACATCATTTTTACAAATGCAATTTTCTCAGGAACAAGGAGTTGGGTGGTGGCACCGTATTGGATCTAGGAATCTACCCACTGCAGTTCTCCCAGATGATATTCGGCTGCGCACCGACCAAAGTGGTGGCGGCTGGACATTTGAACGAGATTGGAGTGGACACCTCCGTCTCCGTTGTGCTGACCTACCCGAACGGAGGAACCACCGCTTTCTCCACACACTCCAAAGTCCGGCTTTCTAATGAGGCTGTGGTGGTCGGAACCAAAGGAAAGGCTAGGGTGAGTTATTTAATAATATGTTAAGATATTTTTATACTTAAAAAACAAACCCCCTATCTTAATGGACGGATTGCAATCTTTAGAATGTAGACATCTAATTGGAATACTGTGTTTGTTCAACTAATATTTGAATGAAGGATGTTTTGAAGAACTAGAATCTTTGATCCTTTTGGCATTGGTGAACAGCTGGGAGACACGCTAAATACATATCCAATTACATGTCCAATACCTACGGTTAGCATTTGCCATGTGAGAATGGCTCATGAATGTCAATTTTTTATATGTGCAATTATTGTAAATCACTGATATATTTTAATACTTTAGCGGTCAAAGGTATTTCCTGGACATAAGAAGGCTTTCTTTGAGGTGCTGCAATATCGGCTACAGTTTCAAAATACTTGCAGAATTTCTTTTCGTAGAGAAAAATTAAAAATTTTATTTTCTAATGATTTGTCTTACTTTTGCTTACAACTGAAAAATGTTAAATTCATTAATATTTTTCTGTATTTCATCTTAAAGTAAAATCAATAATCAATGCACGTAGGTGAATAAGTAGGTATTCCTTCAAAAATATTGTTGTTATTATGCAGCAAACAAAAACTAACCAAAAATCAAAGAAGAATTTCTCCATTCAGATTGAACTAGGATTCCGCGCAGTATATCGGCACGGATAAATTTTTCCATCTTGTTAAATTCCTATATTGGTTAACCGTGTTGGGAATATAATAGCTTGTGGTGCTCCTTAGTTGCCTTTGTTCTGGTGCCCAGACAAGATTGAGATGCCCGATGGCACCTGGAAAGAATGGCCGCTGCCCCCCGCAGCTCACGAGTTCAACTTTGACAACAGCTGTGGCCTTCGTTATGAAGCTGAGGAGTGCAGAAGATGCATTAAAGAAGGTATGTAGCTATCTTATGTCGGTAGGTACTCAATAAGATGTAAACCTTAGTGTGATTGTAGGTGATATCATAATATTATTGTCATTCGGCATGCGTAAAATATTTGTAAAATATCACTTGGAAAAATTGTCACATTCATGGTATTGCATGCCGATTGATGATATGCAAAAGTGGAATTAAGTTTTTACTAATAATTAATAATAATACTAATACATCAATAATTTTAATTAAATTAATGATTATATCATTTTTCAAGTTAGTTTGGTTAGAACCTCAGGGGGGCGGAGGGGTGCACCACCCCGGGCGCCCCTATTAGGACGGGGAAAAAATTTGCTTGTGCTATACTATACATGACCAGATTTTTAAAACTAAAATTAATAAAAAATTACTTAAGGTCTACCATGAGCTCCATAAGATAGAATGATTTAGCAATTTTATCCATCGAAACAAATGTGACGGACAAAATTGACTTTGATGATGTTATTAATGATTTTGCTGCGCGTAAGGTCAGAAAAGTCAAATTTTAAACTTAAGTATATTAATATGGTTTTGAAATAAATATTTTTCGCTCTTTCATATGATTCCCTTTTTCCACCAACACCAACGTCATTATTTTTATGACGTCATAAGGGCGGAAAATTATGATTCCGCCCCGGGCGACGATGGCCCACTCAACGCCACTGCTCAGGTTATCTTCATTTGGCTTTCCTCTTCAATAGTAAAGTAGAAATATTACAGATGTAGTTAGTTATCTGCTTTTCTAGGAATTCTTCAGTAAACTAAACGAGGTCCTTAAAATAAATTCTTATTTTTTTAGGACTTTTGGAGTCTTCAGTGATGTCATGGAATGACAGTCTCGCTATTGCAAAACTGGAAGATACAATTAGAGCACAAGTCGGGGTAAGGTTTGCAGAGGATGACTAAAGTACATATATTATTTTTGTAATGTAAAAAAAAATGTGATCCCAAATTTAACCGAATAAAATAAAATTAGAATAGCACATTGCATTGCATTACATATTGATTTAAACACCAAATTGAGCAAAGAATTTGGGAAGGTTTTTAAAAATAAGTACATACTTACAAATTTACTTTTATGTGATATTGCATAGTGCACAAGCCTTAATTGCCCGGAGCCAGCGGAACAACTGCATTCCTAAAGGTGCCCGTAAATGAGCAAGAAAAATTATCTATTATTGCCTATTGCTGAACAATTGTCTTGCCTGGCTAGAGTCTTGCCGGGCTAGAGTCTTGCCTGGCTAGAGTCTTGCCGGGCAAGGTGTTGATTGTTAATATTGCCGTGTACCGTAAGAGTATAGTCCAAATGTACAAGACAAATTTACAACAGAAAAAAACAATTTCTAGCAATAACTCCACCAAACTTGTATAAACTTGGTAGTAAAATCGTGATATTATTTATTAATATTACTGGCGTCCAAAATTATGACAGTTTGGGCAGCGGGTAGGTGGCGAACAGAGACGCACATATTATGTAACAGACTAACTAACTAACCATCACGCCGTTTCCCCGCAGGGGTAGGCAGAGAGGACGGACCGCCAAACAACTCGATCTTGGCATACACCTCTTGCTTCATTCACATTCATACATCGTCTCATACATTCTCTTCTATTATTCCGACTTCTGACATGGCCGACTCAAGTATTTGATTCACTTGATCATGTCATGTCTTCCTCGGACGTCCTCGGCTTCTTCTTCCATTCACATTCGCGTCATACATTCTTCTTACACTCCTTTCTTCGTTCATTCGCTCCACATGCCCAAACCATCTAAGCGTCCCTTTCTTAATCTTACTCATTACGCTTACATCAGCCTTGCATTCTGTTACAGATGTATTATGTAACAGAGAGAAAAGGAAATAGATTTGACCTGGCAATATCATCGTAATATCGGTAGCCGAATGAACTCACCGGCAAGATGGGGCAATACGTCGACAAGAATAGGCAATACATTAGAATCTTGCCCGACAATACGGAAATCTTGACGGTAATACCTTGACAGCAAGAAGTTAATCGTTTATGGGCATCTTAAAATGTTGTGAGATTAAATGAAGTAAGAGAAGGGGAAAAGGAGGATTGGTAAGAACCTGACTGATCACTGAAAATAGTTATAGCCATTTCAAGGAATGGTTTGATTCAGAATAATGTCTCTCATCAGGGTGATGCATCAGTATCGCCCCGGTGGACGAGTATAGATGCGAGGTGCAAATCTAGTATCTTTGAATTTCTTAAATGAGTAACTACATGAGATTTTAATTTGCGAACTCTGGGTCCAGAACCAAGGAACTTAATGCTCTGCCATGAATTTTGTTTGCTCTATTTATCTTGTATTAATACGGTAATTGGGAGAATCTTAAAAAATCAGGCTTTGATAAACATTGCAATAATTTGCTTTTATCTTCACTAGGTAATATTGAGTAAGTCTGGGAGCCGCGGGTTCCTCCCAGGAAGAACACTTAACTGTTAGTGACATTAAAGTTTTTTCCTGATCTAAAATGTGTTTTATTTATTTTACTTAATGATCCCTCCAAAAAATCATTGGCTGCGGCTATTTCACAGAGTGCACCATTGGTGTAAGTGTTGATAACATTGATTGTAGGTAGCTATGTGTGATATATATGATACACAGTTAATTATAACATCATCAATCAAACTTTTGATAAAGGGAAAAGAGTGTTGCAGAAGAGTAATTATTCCTTGTACATGTGCTAGCGATGAGTCGTTCACATGCAAAACGCTTCGTACGGATCATAAGCCATTCCATGCATCACATTTTTAATCTAGTTTTTACTTAACCTTTTAGGTGCCACGTGTATTTTTAAAAAATGCTGCAGAAGTGTCGATAATCCATGAATATATATATTTTTTATTTTATTAATTAATAAACTAAAGTTCTTAAAAACTTAAGACAAGATTTTTGACATAGCGCAAAGGGTAACAATTATTTTTATAAACAATAATTATTAGCCTGAAACACTCATCCAAATTGAAAAAACCTTCCGAGCAAAGATAAATGTCGCCGGCAGGACTCGAACTTGCACCCTTCTAATATCCGGTCAGATGCTCTACCGTTGAGCTACGTCGGCTTATCGCAAACCCGCCAAGTTAATCAATATATATACTAGTGTTTCATTCAATAATTACTGTTTTTTATTATATTTCACCTGTAAACAACCAACTTTATTAGTATGAGAGAGGCTTGTAACGGCTAAATCCCTCAAATAGATGGCGTCGAGACAAATTATGTCTACATTTTATTGGTGAAAATTGCTTTGACTTCTCAAATCATTTATTAATAAATAAATATTTGACAAGTCAAAGCAATTTTCGACTCCTGTCGGCGACATTTATCTTTGCTCGGAAAGGTTTTTTTCAATTTGGATGTGTGTTTCAGGCTAATAATTATTGTTTATAAAAATAATTTTTTATTTTGATTACTTTTATTTTTAGACACATGTTTTTAATAATGTGATTTAATTTTAGAACCGTGGGTAACGCGTGCCGAATTTTATGGCTCGAGCTATATATCGTTCTGTGGCACTCAAGTACAATAATGTATCGGAACGATATATCATTCGGTGGCACCTAAAGGGTTTATCCCTGTTATGATTCAGAATAGATACTACTTTCAAATTAACTTTTTAGATTACCTTTTATTTAACATTTTCAAATACCTACCTATAATTCCGTAGAAGTCGTTGAAACATGACACAATGCAACATTTCAGAAAATAAATTACAAAATTTTGACTCGCTGATTGAAAAGATCATCAATCAGTCTGGTAAGAATAACAAAATACCACTGCACCATAATTTATTAATTAACATAAAAATAGTTACAATGTCAAACTAATTAATTAATCTTACTATAAACCACATAATCGGTTTGCACAAAGCCATAAAAACTCTCAAATGGTGAGTTCTGCAATCATGAAATTTGCAGTTTTTTCTAACTGAATTTTGTAGGTCAATGCAACTATTTTTGGTTTCTTTAAAATGAAAGACAAACACTCCCGAGTTACAAATAAAGGACTATTCATATCTACCAGCACCGTGCAGTGCAGACACGTACAGTGACAGGCACAGCACAGAAGACAGTATTCACATTATACTGTACGTGAATGTGTTCATAGATAATGTAAGCAACAAATTTTGCCATTCCTGCCACTTTACGTGTCTGCACTGCACGGTGCCGGTAGATGTGAACCGAACTTTAACTGATAATATTAAAAAAAAATCCTACTACCATCATTATAAGCAGAAAATATTGCTTGCACAATGATGGAGGACTTGCTTAGCAGAGGAATTGAACCCACGACGCCTGGGTGCGAACCCGAAGGATTTGTCCATTTAGCTGCTAACTGGGCATTTAAACTTGGAATATAATTTCCACCATGAGCTATGGACTTTTGTAATATACTTCTAACTGTCAAAAAATATGATGAAATGTTCTTGCCATATCCGAAACCTGGTTGGAAAATGGTGAGGAGCTTTTCTTCAACATCGACGGTTACCATAGTGCCTTTGCGTCTCGCATCAATGGAAGAGGGGGAGGGGTGGCTATCTACACTCACCATTTATTAAACGCTACAACTATTGAAAAGACTTGTACTGAAAACTCGTTTTTAGGAATTAATATCCGCAACAGAAATTTTAAACTATTAAATGTTTATGTTATTTACAGAAAACCTACTTCAAACATAGATGACTTCCTAGAATCTCTTGAAAACACTTTAAATAATTGCAAACATGATACTCTTATTACTGGTGACTTCAATATTGACATTCTTCAAAAAAATAATACATCGCTTAAATACATCAACACACTAGATTCATACTATTTTATATGCAACACATTTCATCCCACGCGAGTAATAGATACCTCTTCTTCTCTAATAGATCATATAATTTCAAACAGACTAAATATTTCCTCAACTATCTCAAATATAGATAACTGTCTAAGTGACCATAACATTTTGATATTAGATTATGAAAATAGCTTGAAGCATTACACTAATAATAGAATACCATATTGTCTAAACACCAAGACCGATAAAAACATGTTAAAAGTATATCTTGAATCCAACAAATTTCCACACTAAACCACCCGTAATGTTAATGAAAACTTTAGTCATTTTAATAAATACATCAAAACAGCAAGAGAATCGTGTCAGCTCAAATCTGGTTTAAGAATAGGCAACCGCCAGCGAGGCAATACGCCATGGTTTGATGCAAAACTGAGTGCACTTATGAAACGGCGTAATAATACGTTCAAACTCTGGAAACAAGATCAGCACAATGATATGCTTACCGCACTGAGGAACAAAACAAGAAATTCTGTTACCAACTATAGAAGGTATGCAAAAACTAAATACTACACTGCTGTATTTAAAGAAAACTTGCATAATCCACGACAGACCTGGAACACAATAAATAAAATTCTTACAAATAGTTCGACTTCTCCGAAAAACGAAATTGAATGTCTTGTCATTAAGGATGAAGAAATAAAACATCCCACCCAAATAGCTTCAGCTTTTAACGATTTCTTTATATCAGTTGGTGAAAATTTAGCAGCTACAATCACATCATACCCAGATGATATAATCACTATATACACGGATCGGAAGGCAGCACAGTCCTTATACATGGCAAAAACAAATAAATTAGAGGTTCTCAGTATCATTACTCAACTTAAGTCCAATGCATCTCCAGGTCTAGATGACGTTACACCTGCACACCTCAACTTTTGCAAAGACGTACTAGCGACCACCTTGTTTTTCTGATTAATCAATCCCTGTATAGTGGAATTTTCCCAGATCAATTAAAGACTGCAAAAATAGTTCCAATCCACAAAGATAATTGCAAAAAAAATCCATCTAACTATCGTCCTATATCCATTCTTTCAGTATTCTCTAAAATATTTGAAAACGTTATTAAAATTAGACTCACAAAATACCTTCTATCCAACAATTTACTTACATCTCAGCAGTGTGGATTCAGAAAACACTCCAACACAAAATGTGCTGCCTTTGACTTTGTATATTCTCTCCAAAAGTATATAGATCAGGGTGAACATGCTGCAGGATTATTCATAGATTTAAAGGCTTTCGATACGGTAGATCATGCGATCTTACTAAAGAAACTGGAACACTTAGGCATAGTAGGTACTCCCCTAAAGTTATTACGCAGCTACCTCTCCGACAGACGGTGTCAGACTTTTGTTGGAAAGGCGTCAAGCAGCATGGGAACGATAACCTGTGTGTGCCACAAGGCTCCGTTCTTGGGCCATTATTGTTCCTGATTTATATAAATGACATAGTTAAATGGGGAATAAAGGGTACTATTCAACTCTACGCAGATGATAAAGTGATTCTTTATCACAATACCGATATAAACGAACTTCAAAAGGAAATGGAAAGAGATGTAGCTTGCCTGGCAAACTGGCTACGAATGAATAAGCTAAGTTTTAATTAAAAAAAAAACACATTACATTTTGTTTGGAAACAAAAACAATATAAGTCTGAACATAAATCTTGGTAATAACCGCCTCGAAAAAGCTGGTGTTACAAAATATCTTGGCCTATTCATTGACTCGCAACTCACGTGGAATCATCATTTTAAACATGTTTTATCTAAAATTACCCCCATAACTGGTGTTTTATATAGACCGCGCGGGTTACTTCCTACCTCTCTATTAAGATCAATCTACCATGCTATGATTCACTCACATTTAATATATCTTTCCGGGATCTGGGGATTTGCTACAAAAAAAATGATTTCAGAAATCCAAGTCATTCAAAATAGAGCCCTACGAAATATATTTAGTTTGCCATGGGACACACACGTCAAAGACATCTACAGAAACTCCCAAATACTTCCGTTTAATATCATTCCCACCTGCGAAATTACAAACACCATCTTGCATATAATTCAACACTCAGCACATACTAACATCACACTCAATTACAATCACGACGTACACCAACAAAACACAAGAAATCACAACAAACTACACATACCAAAAATACACTCAACAAAATATGGACTAAAATCTTTAGAATACACAGCTTATACACAATACAATAAATTACCCAACGCTATAAAAAATGCAAGCCAATGTTAAGGGTCTCAGAGTAAGATACTTAAACTCTATTTTTTGAAGGACTATCTTGAGGATTAATGTTGTGATGTGTCTCCGTAATGAGTTTAATTATGTAATGTGCCAGTGATGTGTTTATTTATAATAAGTGTCTCTGTACAATCATATTATAATGTAAAAAAGGTTTACAACACATATTTTGCCTTTATTACAAATGCAAAATATGTGTTGTAAATATTAAATATTGTTTATGCACTGTGAAGATTAATTATGTATTTTAAATATTATGTGTATTTCTAAAAACTGTACTGTAGGTTCTGCATTTAATCCCGCAATGAGTTTCTTAACTCTTGGGAATGCAATGCAAATTGTATTGTATACTTTAAATAAAAAAAAGAAATGCCCAACAAAATTGCGGTTATGTCGATTACATATCGTTGGTGTAAGTCCAATACCGCTGAAGAACCATATGTAAATATGTTCAGGGGGGACAAAAAACCTTGTATTTCTTTAGGGGGGTGATCATAAATTAAAGAGGAACACAAGAAATGTGATGTGGCGTGTGTCGTGATCCAAAAGTCTGGCATTCGGGCCTTAAAATTTCTAATACAAGGATTATTTCATGATCATTTCATTTCGATTAAATGGAATGCCAATATACAATGCTGGCAATGTAAGAGAGACAGATCGCTGTATTTCCATTGACTCTCTCGGGGCTAGAACCAAAAGGTACTAAGTCATAGACCCACCGGCTTCCATTTAAATCTACATGGATGCCACTTCTAGTGTGTATTCTTTATTCTATGGAGATATCATGTCAGATGACATAAATTGAACTGGTCTCATTAGCTAAGTTAGTTAAGCGGTTGCCCCGGATAGTCAGAGGTCCTGAGTTCAAGTCCCAGAAGTGACTGAAATCTTTTTATTTTTCTGTCATTTTTTCCATTTTCATGTTTCATTTAGGGTATGTTAATATTATTTTCTACAATGATTAAATAATAATGTTTGTTTATTTCAGCTGAACAGAGGGGTTAGTTCAATACTGTCTTCCATATAAAAGCATATATCTAAATAAATGACATGAAAAAGAATATAAAATAAATAAAAAATAAATAAAAATGTGAACATATTTATCACTTGTACTACGGTGGCTTGAGGGAAATTCTCCATCTATGGTGTAGGGGCGCGCCCTGCCACTGGGCGACAGCTTAGACTATTGCGCATCAAAGCAGTGAACCCATGCACCCTTCCCTCTACGAACATCTGTGAGGCACTGCATCGCCAAGGGAGACCGAACAGCGTCCTGTGTGTGTGGTTATACTGTACTCGGAGTGTGTTTATGATGCCTTGTGTGTATCTTGTCCATAGTTCGCTAGTGTAAAAGCTCATGCAGTATGTCTGGAATAGTTGCTTTTTCATCGCAGGCACTTGTTGAATCTTCTGGAAGGCATGTTGCTCGCCTGCTCAGTACTTTTTTTTGGCGTTCTGTCTTGTTATCATTTAACTTGTCGAACCCCGGGCGCGCACGACGCGGTAGATGACACAATATGGTAAATCACACTGGTGCGCGTCAGGGGTTCGACAGGTTAAGTCATCAGTGATGACATGCCCCAAATATTTCGCTGCAGATTTTGAGATTGGCTCCGCCGACACGTATGGGCAGAATGACAGCAGATCCAATATTTTTTGCTTTGAAAATCAGCAGTGATGATTTTTTAGCATTGTACATCAGCCCGTGACTAACAACGAATGTTTTGCATATGGCCAGTTGTTTTCTCATTGCTCTTACCGATGGGGCTAGTATGACCATGTTGTCTGCATAGCTAATATTGTTCATACATACCCCGGCAATATCCGATTCTTGTTTTATTCAGTGTTTTACTAAGCTCATCTATATATACGTTGAACAGGACCAGGGACATTGAGCCTCCTTGTCTAACACCGCACTTTAATTAAGCTGCTTTTGATATGGCTATCATTTCATCTGATAAAGTTTTCCTGTTGGTCGTACCATGTACTCAATATATTAATAATTTGCGGTGGTACTTGTCGTTCGGTCAGTTTTTTCCACAACTTATTACGACTAACCCTGTCAAAAGATTTGCTTAAGTCTAGGAAGCATGTGTATACTGTTGTTTTTCTGGCTTTATAGCTTCAATTGATAGTTTCATACTATATATGGCTGTGTCAGTATAGTGGCAAGAAATAGAGGCCTGTAATTAACGGATGATGTTAATGTTATTAATTGAACTAACATAGACAATACATTACTATCATCAAGAAATAATTTTACTACCTTCAAATAAAATAGAAACAACAAATGATGCATTTTATTCCATAAAATAAATAAAATGGAGACACTATGTGCTGATAATTTTTGATAACAAAACTGCAGCTAGGCGTAAGTTATAATGTTTATTGCACTGTCACTATGTCATTATCTGCTATTGTTGTGTGCCCGCATAATACTATTGTTTTTACAGATTATACAGGGTGTAGCGCTGTAAAAACCATCATAAAACATATCTTTGTTCTTGGGTTAATATAATGATGAGTGCAAATATGGTACCTAATTTGTGTACATTGTTTGATATAACTAAGACAACTCAATCGTATACCTAAATAAAATAGTCTTCGCCAAACAAAACAAACAATTTTTTAAATGTGATACCGCACAAGAGTTTCAACTGCCTGGGGCCAGTGGACTATGGCATCCCTATTTTAGGGAATGTTGTGAGGATGAAGAAAGCGGGGGAGAGGAGAAGGGGAAGAGAAAGGTATGGAAGAACCTGGTAGTTCATGTCTGGTCACTAAATATGGCTAAAACCATTGAAAACCCACCTGAAATGGCCAGGTTGGCTATTCGTTAGGTGTGTTTAGTGACCAAATCTGAATAGCCAGATACTACCCTATCTTCCTCTCCACCTTAAGCTCACAACATTCCACAAAATGGGAATGCCATAATTCACTGACTCTGTGCAGTTGGGACACTTGGCTTCATTCATAAAAAAATTAATGGCTAAAAAGCCATATTTAGTCACTAGACATGAACTGCCAGGTACTTCCATACCTTTCTCTTCCCCTCCACTGCTTTCTTCATCCTCGGAATATTCCATAAAATAAGGATGCAATAGTCCACTGGCTTCAGGCAGTTGGAACTCTTGTGCGGTACAACATAATTTTTTAAATTTATTCATTAAAAATAATAAAATCAATTCCAGTGGCTGTGCGAGGAGAGGCTGGACCTACTATGGACGGATGTCATTGACATAGCACAGGACGGGGACGCCTGTAGACGCCTTGTTGATGCGATGGGTCCCTGACCAAGGTAGGACAAGGGGAAGAACAAGTTGTATATATGTGAATAAATTGTGAAATAACACAAATTAATTGAATAAAATTTACTTGGGCACATTTAGATTTGAACCCGCGACCTCCGGCCACACTGGATTTTAAAACTGCAACCGGTAGGTATCAAAAAATATTTCTCTATTTTTTTTATTTATTTTGTAAGGTTACATACAGCATGTGTAAATGGTAAACCTGCACTTACTGAACACAGTATGCAGTACCTACGTACTGATATGGACCTGTCTTGTCACTAATTACATGTACACTCTGAACGTGTGATAACGGACAAGGTAAACATAATTAAATAATGTGATAAGTGTGTTTCTTTGGTTCACAGTATTTTTACACTCAGCCACTTGAGTTTGCCGAGTGATTTCTCTGTTATTGCTGATAGCTTCTCAAGTGTGTAAAGATAAATATCTAGGATTAAAAGTGGATAAAATTATTGAAGTGAAGTAAACAACTTTTTAATTGAGAATACGCTATGAACTAATAGCACGTAAGAAAAAATTGTGTCGTTATCAAGGTGTGGTACTAAGTAATAAGGAAGGTAAATAATGTGTTGAAGGTCTGTTTTTTATTCAATGTTTTCATAGTCTATATTTAAGCTGTTTTGCTTAAAATACCGTCTACTGTTTGTAAGATGGACTTTTATGTTGTAAAACTGAAAGATAAAATAAATCCTTACATTTCAATTACAAATACTATGCATATGGGCTGTTTTATCAGCAAATAATCAGTAACAAAGAATTAAGTTGAGATTAATGGTATAATGATAAAAGAAATTATATTATTTTGGAATCATGCGAAGATTAAATAAATGTTTTTGATGCTTATTGCCTGGGCATGAGCCCATTATTTAGAGTCGATTTTTGTTTGAAATAGCTTTAGCTATGTCTGGTAACCAACACTGGATAGACAGGCACTATCCATTTTGAAGTAAGGTCAATTTACCCTTACTTCCGATGAAACTGACCTAACTTTATATTGATATTCTTTAATTTCATTGACCTGTCAATTGAAAGATGAGTTGAAATTTGCGATATTAGTCTTACAAATCGGTATAGTTCACACTTCTAAGAATTTTCTGTTCGGTGCTTAAAATACAGATATTTTTTAGCGTTGCTAGATTCAGTAAGGTTTTTTAATTCAGAGTCGTTTTTAGGTTTAAGTTTTTTTTTCTTTTAACCCAAACAAAGAACCTAAGAACCTATTTTATATATAATTAATATATTGTAGGTTGTATATAATAGGTTCTTAGATTAGGGTTAAATAAAAAAAAACTAACCTAAAATCCAAACAAAAATTTTAAAATTTACTAAGCTTTAGATGAACATAAATGCATTATTTTGCATCTCCGCTGATGTAAATGGTTCTTCCTTGTCATAATTCAGTTAAAACGAAGTGTTATTTCAATAACACATGCGTATTAAAACGATTCTGAATAAGGAACTCCAGTCCATTTTTTTATTAATGTTGACATCCTAACTTAATTTTTTGTTTTTAAAATTTTTTTTTTAAAGTTTGTTTTCATGGTTAAAATAATTGTTAAAGTTTCAATTTTTTAAAGCCCACCAAAACGCACGAAATTTATGGCTTGTTAGGTGTGACGTCACACGAGCCAGTCGGATTAGCGGTTCAATAGGCAGTAATCGATATTGTATGGATTTCATACAAAACTTCGAGAACTTTATACTCAAATTTAACTGCTTTTAATTGAAGGAAACATTGTAGAATAACAGAGTCTCTTTACTATTGTTGGTGCATTGTACCTAAGTGTAAAAATACATTCATATCCGCAACTAATTAACAATTTATCAGCGTTCAAAGAAAGTCCATAGCTTACTTTTTAATAAATAGCTTAAAATCAGAATCACTTGCGTTAATAGCCTCTTTCATTTTTCTGCGCATGCGCAGAAAACAGGCGCATGCGCATTGCGCATCTGCGGACTTCAACAATCCGTGACAGCAGTAGACAGATATTAACTTGAATGTGTTGGATAAATTGAATAGGTTTGAAATGTTGGTGTAACTTCAATGGCTTGAAATAAAAATAAATATATTATGCATTGTAAGAAATAATAGGTTATCATTAAAAATCCCCCGCTTCCAGAATAACTGAAGAAATAACCAAAGTGCTATTGACATTGTTGTTGGAAGGGGTATGAGTATTATCACGTATACAAATTCGTTAAAATTGGTAGGAATTTTCAAGCAAAAACTCTCAACTAGTCGCAATAAACAAACATAATGATTTTACGAGCGAAATGAAACTGTAAACAGCGAAATTATAAGCTAAAAACATGATAAACAGCGGAAAAACATCTTATCTGGTTAGAGTTGGGCTCAAAAACGGCATTTGTGATGTCAGAAGCAGTGGTACCAACAGAACATGGTGTTTTGATGGAACCGTTTTTAATTCACTTTTATATAACGATTTATAAAATCTACGTATAATTATATACAATAAAAGTTATATATTCAGAATCGGCATTTGCTGATCTATACGAATATATATTTTTAAAGCCATTATATTTTTCACTGGAGTTCCTTATTGTAAAACTTTACTACAGATTTAGGCACTTACCTACTTATATTATAATCTGCTAGAAAAAAAAAAAGTTTTTATTTATTTATGAACCTATAACAGAATAGGTAGGTTGCAAGATGCAATGAAGAGTTTTAAATAATGTTCTGTTATGTTCAATGGTTATGTTATCAATATTCATTTCTTATCAAAGTCATTGTTTTTTATCAGCTATAAAAATTATGAACGCATTATAAGACAAAAATATACCCATACTTACATTGAGTGTACAGCATAAAAAAACAAAATGGATTAATCCTATCAGTTTGAAATCTTTGCAATGAGGAAGGTTTGTAACCTGTCATTATTTCTAAAAATGTATTAATTTTGAGATTATAATGTGAAGAGTGAAAGAGTGCAAATCAATATAAAAATAAAGCATTTAAAAAAGATAATGTGATAGTTATTCAAAGCTAGTAAGTCATTTCTTTTGGCAAAAATCCAAAAAAATAAATTGTTATGCAACTGCCAAAATATTAAAACTACCTACCTCTGTAATGCAACTAGTTTACAGTCTATTCACAAACTTATCAAGAAAAAAAACATTGTCAACAGGTTAAGAGTTGTGCGTTTAGTCTTTTGTTCTTTAAAACAGTAATAAAGAATATAACAAATCATTATTATTAATATCACATAAGTTATGATGTATTGTCTCCATTGTAACATAATATTATTGTATAACCAGCACCTTTCTGACATTTCACAACGGTTTCGGTGTGTGTGTAAATAAATGTTGTTTTTCATTCAATGTTTTCTACCTAATAAATACTGTATTCTAGGTTAGGTTCATATTAATGTTACCAGTGATAAAAATAAATGTACATAAATATGTTATCATCTTGGATGTCGAAAGTAGGTACAGATTTACAAACATATTTGTGCGAGCGTCCATAAGAGAAACTAAATAAAAAATATTAATCTTATCCGTACCCACAATATGTACAATAGTGACGCTCCACAGATAAGTTTGAACATCTCCATCTAATATTATTTTTAGTCTTCGAATAACAATGAAAACATGTAATTTGTTTTGGGTTTTCAGATGGGGCTAGTGCGATGGGGGATTGCGGGTGTGGGGATGATGAGTCATGACTTTGTGACTGCCGTGGCAACCCTTCCGGCGTCCGAGCATCGGGTGGTATCTGTCGGCGCCAGGAACCTGGACAAGGCTAAGGACTTCATCTCTCTCCACAATATAAGGAATGCTTATGAAGGCTATGAAAGCTTAGCTAAAGATCCAGATGTTGGTAGGAATAATAATTTTTTCTTCCAAATTTGAATGATTTTTTTTTTATGTATGCATAGACATTATTATCACAGCGTTACATCCAAGGGTGGAATTTGACTTCTTTCACAAGTTCTCCACTAGTTCCGGTCCCTCGGAATTTGCCTCCAGTCTTCAGGTCTTACCGTACTGCTCCAATTCACTTTCACCTCTTCTTCATTCTGTCTCTGGGTCGCTTCCACTGGGGCACCCACCTGGTTATAATTCCTGGTGTCCTGTCGTCTGGAATCCTTCCCAGATGTCCAGTCCATCACAGTATTTGGGACTTACATAATCTTACCGTGGTCTTAAACTCACTTAGATGTTTTAGTTCAGTAGAATCTCACTAACTTGGCACCATTAGCAATCGCACATAATCTGAGTCAGGGTCAAAGATTTTAAAACAGGTTCGATTATGGGAAAACAATCAAGGATAAGAAATTATTTTGGTAAACAATAGAAAACTACGTATTATGTTTTCCTACTACCATTAGTAGCAAATACTTGAGAAATTAATGATTGTCTGTAAAAAGCGGTGAAAATAATCTGAAAAAATTTAATGAATTTGTTTCTATTGACAGATATCGTTTATATTGGAGTCATCACTCCTCAGCACTTTGAACTGGCCAAACTGATGTTGGAACATGAAAAACATGTTCTGTGTGAGAAACCGATGGGCATGAACTACCGGGAGGCTAAGGAACTGATAGAACTGGCAAAGCTGAAGAAGCTATTCTTTATGGAAGGAGTTTGGTCACGGTTCTTTCCCGCCTATGAATCTTTAGACAAACACGTGCAGTCAGGTTCTATGGGAGAAGTATTGCAGGTGAATGCACAGTTCGGGGTGCCTATGAGCGAGAAAGAAAGAAATTCGTAAGTATACCGTTAAAAAAATATATTATGTGGGGTCTCACAAGGCCCCCCACTATTTGAATAGTGTACAACCGGGGAAACTATATCCCCACAACGTTGTGAGGCGGGTTAAGAAAGGGGCTGCAGGAAAGAATTTGTTAAAGTGGATATTGAAGGAGCTTGGATTAAATGAGGAGTCATTTCTCCGAGACATTCTTGTGTAAAATGGAGCCCATGGGGAACGAGCTACCACCATTCATCTTTCCTCTTAAATTTTATCCCAGCTTCTTAAAGATTCACATGAACAAATTTTTTCCAACAGCCCTTTTCTTAAGCTACTTCACAATTTTACCCAACCAAGTGGCAATATCTCCTGATTACACAATACAGGCCTAGAACCCCCGGTGAGGCGTTATGAAAAAAAACCACGAATTAGAAATAGTGTCCATCTAACAAAATTCAAACTAATTTGTGAAAGGGCGGCAAAGCAGTAGGGTGATACTAAAACCGTATCAACACATTTCAGATTCATGGAACTTGGCGGTGGTACAATCCTCGACTTAGGCGTATACGTGCTTCAGCTTGCACAGCTCGTGTTCAAGTCGGAGCCCACCAAGATAGTGTGCGGGGGCCACGTGAACGCCAGCGGGGCCGATGAGGCCATGTCTTGTGTGCTCACCTACAGCGGGGGGCGCACAGCCTCGCTCACCACGCACTCACGGGTCTTGCTACCCAACGAGGCCACCCTTGTCGGTACCAAGGGTACCATCAAGGTGAGCAATCTGATACCATCTAAGTCCGATAAAAAAAACAGATAAAGAAAAGTGGTGCTGCGACTTTTCTTCCGATTTCCCAAAATAAAATTTTTTTGTTTGGTATTTTTTTATCTCCAAAAAGATTTTTCACCTGAAAAAGGTATAAGAAAATTAAATAATCATGTAGGTACATAAATTTCCCTAATTTGAGGCACCATGAACCAACTGGCTAGGCATTAGACCCCCGTGTGATGTCATATAAAAAAATAAGCATGTAAAATATAAACATAATGTCAGCAATTGATTTATATGAACAACTTAAATTCATTATCACGGCGCAACATCTCTGGAAGGGATTTGGCCTCCTACCAAAAATGTTCTCCACTGACTTTGGTCCATAGTGATTTGCCTCCAATCCTCTTCTATACAGCCAGTTCACCTCTTTCTTGGTCTGTCTCTGGGGATTCCCTGACGATTGATCCCCCGGACAGTTGATCTCTCTGCCAGCTGATCCCTTATACATTAATCCCCTGGAAAATTGATCCCCCAAAATTTCTTCCAAGTATTTATATTCGTACATACCAGCATCCGTGAATGTTATAAATATGTTATATTTAAACAGGGCGGGAGTAAATATATAAAAATATTGCTCTGGTGTGAAATTACATACAATTCCAGATAATAAAGAATGTTTTCATAGTTATAAATTTGCTCCCACCGTATTTAAATATAATATATTTATAACATTCATGGATGCAGGTATGTACAAATATAAATATTTATATTTTGGTGGATCATTGTCCGGAGATCAATTTTCAGGGAAATCAATGCATAAAGGGATCAACTGTCTGGAGGATCAATTAAAGGGGACGAATTGTCAGGGAATCAATTGTTGGTGAACCAATAATTGGTGGACCCCCTCTGGGGCACCAACTTGGGCATGATTTTTGGTGTCCTGTAATATGGCATTTTTTCCACGGAGACAGAATAATTGTATTTAAAAAAAATTACAATTTTTTTAATAAATTTTTTTTAAAAATTATTAATTAGGTTAGGTTAGATTAGATTAGGTAAAAGTGTGTCGATTCATACGTGTGTTGAATTGTCATGGAACCTTTTTCCACGTGTATTCTTTGGAACCTACAGAATCTTACAAAGGTTTTATGCTTGATTAATTTTCTAGCGTTTTTTCAAAAAAAGTTTTGTATTCAAAGACTGTTTTAATTAACAAACAAAGTTACTCAATTGGTTACTCTTGTTGGTAAGAGTGTATAGGAATTGGTTACCCTACATTGTCCATAAGTATAATAATTATGCCTTTCTGTCACTTGTACTTGTAAACCTATAGTCGAACCAATCGGTTTAAAAAATAACATTTTCATCTTTATTAAGTCCTTCTTATTAACAAGACACAAATATAATAGATATCATCACTATTTAGCTTAAGGAGTTCTGGGCTCCGACGGTATTCCAAGCATCTGCAGCCGACATAACCGAGTGGGACCTCCCTCAAGGGGCACACCGCTTCAACTTCCACAACTCAGCCGGACTGAACTATGAGGCTGAGGAGTGCCGGAGATGCATAAATGCTGGTAAGCACTTAAAAATTAAGTAAATATAACGAATGTGTGACTGACTGAGTATCGCACAAGAGTCCCAACTGCTCCCAACCGTTTAGAGCCAGTGAGACTATGGCAGCAATGTTTCGATTCTGAATTATGGTTTTTCACCAGGACGATACTGAAAGCACCAATCTGATAATATATACATATACCATATTGTATGAGAGAGACGGCATAAAAGAGGGATAACAATATGGTATATATGTAAGAGCGTGCAAGGTTGTTCAGTTTCTTTTCGTCATCACCTGTAATCCGAGATACTACATTGTGTTCAAATATTGTTTTGTAGTGCTTTCACACAAAGTATTTAATTCCGTAAATCTAGACCTAAACTTTAAGACACATCTACACCTGCGCTATGCAAGCGGGTTCCATACAGAGCATCAGACTATTCCATTAATTACAGTATATTGACTATTATTACGCCATTCCAATATCACAGTAAATTACCATCATACAAAAGGCAAAGATGTTACAGTAAATAACTGTGGGGAAATAATCGAACATTCACAAATTTTATTTGTTTTCTAGGTTTACTAGAAAGCCCCAAGATGACCCATGCTGAAAGCCTTACCCTGGCTAAGATTGAAGACACACTGCGTCAGGAATTAGGAGTTGTATATCCTCAAGACTCAATTATCTAACTCTAATGTAGAACATTCAAGTGTAGGTGTTAGCAATAAGTTTAATACAAATATTGCAAAAAAAAGACAAAAACTGTTGTATAATTTTTTTGTTACTGATGATTATGGTACGCGTACACAAAATGTTAGCATTTGTAGCCATGTGCACCTAATAACTATTTGGGTTCATATTGAAACGGATAGTGCGACTTGTGTACACGGGTAAAAACGATAATACCTCGTGCAAAGTTTTTGACGCGGTGCGTACACATGCCTATATCAGCAGTTCTCTCAAATTAAGGAAAATGTTTAATAATAAAAGTTTCGTTTGGTGTTACAAAATAATATGATTTAATAGAAAAAGTTTATCACTAAAATAAACGTACAGAAAAACATCTGTTATAAAAATAAATAATATTTTCAAAGATTTTTTGGTTTCAATTAGAAATTGCATTCTTATTATGTAACTACAATATACCACATAGGAAAATTTAATTTGCAGCTATGTAATACCTAAATTAATTCATAAGCAAAAATCACAATAAAATAACAATACATATATAATAATAAGAGTTCATTTCTATAGCCCAGTATTGTGAAGGTTCACTTCGAGTGCACAATATTAGTGATAAAATAAAATTATTTACATATCTGCTAACGCTCTGATAAAACTCCACTGATTCTAATTAATGAGAATTAATTATTAAGGGCCAGCACTCAAAGATGGCCCTAAACATCACTTTGCATTTTAAGCTGTTAATTTAATCGGGACACAGTTAGGCTAGCACCAGGCAGTCAGGCTGTGGTGGCCAATAGATCTTCAAATTTGTATGAAAATGTATTCAAGCGAACGCACTAGGCAGCCAGATATCATTATCAGTCGAAACATGGCGATTGGCAGCCAAGTGCGACGTATGGAAATGTATGTGGCTGCCGAGGCTGCTTAGTGCGCGGCCAGCCTTAATTTCAGCTTATGTCGGGACCGGAAAAATATGTCTTTCTTAAAAAACCGTTTACACAGCACAATTTTCTGATATTTCACATCAAGTGAGCTTTATTCTTATTAAACCATTAATATTCTTTATTTACATAGATAATCTATTAAGGGGCAGCACTAAAAAATGGTCCTAAACATCTCTTTGCAGGATGCTAACTCAAGTAATATCTATATGGGTAGTTAGGAAAATGTATAGAGGTTGCAAAAGACAAACATCCTCAAATTGTAATTTTTAAATTCTATGAAATACATCCAAAAATGTCTATAAATAGGTGCATTTTGAAAGCCAGTTATGTATTTCAAATAGAATTTAAAAGATTACAGTTTGATGATTATTGTCTTTTGAAACCTTATACATTTTCCTAATTGTATAGAATTTACAGATAAATCATTGGTAACACTTCTTGAGTAAGCAACCTGCAAAGTGTGAATTTTTGAGTGCTGACCGTTAGTTCAATCAATTTTATTTTAAATATCCTGCCAAAACAACAATGTAAGGCCTTAAAGGTAGTGAGGCTTGTATTGGTTATCTGTCTGTGCCTGTATAATATTAGGAAAATATAAATATACAAATATGTCACATCAGAAAATAATTATCTTCCTTCACATAAGATAATTATCTTCCTTCACATAAGATAATCATCTTCTTTCACATGTCTCCGGTTTTTAAGAGAACTTTCTAGCCAGTCCAGACTTAAAAAGAGAGGTTTAACACCGAGGGTGTTCTTCAACTGCTCTTGTACTTCTTGTACCTTTTTAAGTCCACAAGA
Source organism: Halesus radiatus (assembly GCA_022606495.2). Classification (NCBI taxonomy): domain Eukaryota; kingdom Metazoa; phylum Arthropoda; class Insecta; order Trichoptera; family Limnephilidae; genus Halesus; species Halesus radiatus. Next base: position 87,159 of record JAHDVE020004498.1, read on the forward strand.
GTGTGGCACTAAGATGTGAGTAATACCATCGGCGGTGAGTTCATCAGAATATGAGCCCCCAAAGAAATCTAACTCAAACTTCATAATACATACTTTTCGATTGAACTTTGCTGCATCGGCTGGCGATTGGGAAGAATGATCGGAGATGATGTGGACATCACAACCCCTCAGGAAGGAGTGTGGACTGACAGATCCGGCAAAGAGTTCCTTGTCCAGCTCCAGAAGCTCAAACGGTAATAGGTGAACTCTTCCAACCTGGGATTTGAATAAAATTACGATAAAAAAAACAATTATGTAAATATTAACAAAAACCATCTCACTGCTTTGACAAGGAAAGAAAAAGAGTATGGAACGTCACACATCTCCGTCCTGCCACACACTTCTCGCTGCATCCACATTCATAGATACTTGTCTATTGTTCTGACTCTGGGATGACCCAACTTAAATAATTGACTTACTTAATCATATCATTTCACAAAACAAAGCAATAAGTTTTATAAATCTACAAAGAGAATATAAATACATAAATAAATAAAATAATTATTTAATCATTGAAGAAGATAATATTAACACATCCCAAATGAACCACGAAACCGAAAAAACAACAGAAATTAAAATGATTTCAGTCGCATCTAGGACTCGAACCCAGGACCTCTACCTATCCGGGGTAACCGCTTAACCAACTTAGCTAATGAGACCAGTTCAATTTACGCCATTTACACCGATTTCATACTTCAGTTCAAGACTTGTTAATATTATCCTCCATTTTTTTTATAAATCCCATATTATTGGCTGCTATCCTTATGATGATTGCAAAGTTTCATCCCGAACTCAATTGCAATCGGAATAGAGTCTCGGATATACAATATGTTTGGATCGAATAAAACAAAACAGTACCAGAGTGTTTGAACTCGTAGCAGTGAGCTAGAAAATTGAATTTTTTGCAACTGAAGTTGAATATTCCATTTTTTTCTCAATACTTCTCGTTTTTTTAACAAAAAATTTACCAATAAAACAATAACTTTGTTTTACATCACTTTTATTTATACTTTAGCCGACCGGGTTTCGCTACTACCGTAGCTTCTTCAGGGCAGTATACAACTAAACTATGAACTAAGATGTACATGTGTTATGGAATGATACAAACAGGCTAGTGAAGGGCCAAGGGTGGGAGATCAGCAGGTACCTGCTGATCGGGAAGGGAATGTACTTTGTTTATTGGGAATAATTTATCACATCACCAAGTTACCGCTTCATATGAAAATATAAAAAAAAAAACAAAAAAAAAATTAAAAATTTACCTTTTGCTCCCTCCGGTGACCTCGGAGGTCAAGTTGAAGTATACCACATTGTCACTGTTAATTAAAAAACGACATTTTACAGTCTTTAATTTGACCCAGTAACCCATTCCAGCGCTGACGTAATGCGTAATAATTAAACAAAGAAACATACACATATACACGAAATTTATATACATATTAGATTATTCACTAACAAAGAAGTTCCCCAAAATGTACTTAACCTCAAATTAAACAAAACAAAAAATACTTACAACTTCGCTGACCCTTTTCATGGAATATTTGAGGGATTCCAATGTGGCAGGCTGCGAGTAGCTGTCTCCGAACTGATCGTACTTTAGAGCAAACTCCTCAGTCATTTGATTAGAAGTGCCAATCAGATCCTGAGGAGTCCACGGAGGTAGGGATCCCTGGGAGACTACTTCTGAATCCACAGACTTCAGGAACCATTCCACTGTGGCCACATTGTGTGAAGAACACTTGATAATATTGTTGACTCGGGCATTTATGTTACCAGCTACTACACAGAATGTAGATGGACCTGTTGGGAAAAAAAAACATAATGCTCAATGAAGGCGATTTTAAGATTCATTTAGGTGGTTGGCTTGAATGGCACCATGTTTGCGAAGTAGTTCAGGCATACTTTAAATGTATAATATATTGTACTAATGTAACGTATGCTAGGATTTCTTCTAATTTCAAAACGATGAATGCAATGAACATGGATTGATTAGATTTGTAGCAGGTCATTATAGACTTGTTTTGCATATGATATTTAGAGCAAATATTCACATTTTGTGCCTTTTCAAATGTCCTCATTCATTTCATTTATGTAACTATCTTATACACAAATGTTCCACCAGACCAAACAAACCGGTGAAACTATGTAATTATTAAAATTATTGAAGCTTATACACCTCATACATAGTGTACCAGACGTAATCTGGTACACCAGCGAACTGAAGAAGCCGACTGATCCCAATCTACGGAGCGAGGCTTGGAGGGGGAGGTAGCTCTCCTACCTTTCCTTTTGCAAGTAGGAACGGTACTGACGACAACGACTTTTGTTAATCTTGTCCGAGGCAGTTGCTTATTGGGTCCAGTCCGAGGCAGTAGTCCGATGGAGGTAAGCAGTGGTCAGAGTGAAAGAAGGCGAGTGGTTCAGAAGTCAGAGCGGGCGGCGGGCAGAGATGAGTACTTATCAGGCTGGCGGTCAAATGCTAACTGCCGCAAACTGGCGTTTGCAGGCTATTTATGCGGTCCACCAAGCGCGGACCGCCGGTGTCGTGTAGATGCCCAACAAGTAGGTCTCCCTCCCACCAACTGTCCCGCTCCAACGCTTTTATTCAGTCATTTCAGTTTGAGCGGTCTGGTGCGAACAAGCTCGCCAAGCTTGCTAATCTGGCAAGCGGCCAGCGAATCATCAGTATCGGCAGCGAGACACTTCTCGAGCTGCGCCTGCCAAAGCGTATCCTCCGGAAAAGCTTTCCTTCTCGGCGAGGCGTGGGCAGTGGCAGGGGTCATCGGGGGGGCAATCTGGCAAGCGGCCAGTGGATTATCGGATTCGGCAGCGAGACACCTCTCGAGCTGCGCCTGGCAAAGCGTATCCTCCGGAGAAGCTTCCCTTCTCGGCGAGGCGTGGGCAGTGGCAGGGATCATCGGGCGAGTCGTTTTTAGGCCCGCGGTCTGGCAAGCGGCCAGCGAATCAGCAGGATCAGCAGCGAGACACTTCTCGAGCTGCGCCTGCCAAAGCGTATCCTCCGGAGAAGCTTTCCTTCTCGGCAAGGCGTGGGCAGTGGCAGGGGTAATACTGCGAGTCGTTTTTAGGCCCGCGGTCTGGCAAGCGGCCAGCGAATCATCAGGATCGGCAGCGAGACACTTCTCGAGCTGCGCCTGCCAAAGCGTATCCTCCGGAAAAGCTTTCCTTCTCGGCGAGGCGTCGGCAGTGGCAGGGGTCATCGGGCAGGTAATCTGGCAAGCGGCCAGCGAATCATCAGTATCGGCAGCGAGACACTTCTCGAGCTGCGCCTGCCAAAGCGTATCCTCCGGAGAAGCTTTCCTTCTCGGCGAGGCGTGGGCAGAGGCAGGGGTAATCCTGCGAGTCGTAGTGCAGCGAGCGGCAAAGCAGCTTGCGGCAGGGCTGCGAGCGGCGAGGCTGCGAGCGGTAGGGCAGCGAGCGGCAAGGCTGCCTTCGGTAGGCCTGCGAGCGGCAGGGCTACGAGCGGCGAGGCTGCGAGCGGCGAGGCTGCGAGCTTTAGGGCAGCGATCGGCAAAGCAGCTTGCGGTAGGCCTGCGAGCGGCGAGGCTGCGAGCGGTAGGGCAGCGAGCGGCAAGGCAGCCTGCGGTAGGTTGCGAGCGGCGAGGATGCGAGCGGCGAGGCTGCGTGCGGTAGGGCTGCGAGCGGCGAGGCTACGAGCGGTTGGGCAGCGAGCGGCAAAGCAGCTTGCGGCAGGCCTGCGGTGCCGCGCTCCTCTGAGCAGCGGCTTGTAGCGACTTAGCCGGCGTGGAACAGGCAGGGGACGAAAGGGCCAGGGGCAGCGGGGCCTGGCGGTTCGGAACTGCGCTCCTCTGAGCGGCAGCATGCTGTAACGTAGCCGGCGTGTATCGGGCCGGGGACAGGAGCAGCGAGCGGCAGGGCTGCGGGGGGTGCGGGCTGTGAACGGTAGAACAGCGGGCGGCAGGGCACCGGGCCGCAGGGCTGCGGGGGGGGCGGGCAGCGAGCGGTAGAGCAACGTGAGGCATGGCACCGGGCGGCAGGGCTGCGGGAGGGGCGGGCTGCGAACAGTAGAGCAGCGGGCGGCAGGGCACCGGGCCTCAGGGCTGCGGGGGGGGCGGGCTGCGAGCGATAGAGCAGCGTGCGGCATGGCGCCGGGCGGCAGGGCTGCGGGAGGGGCGGGCTGCGAACAGTGGAGCAGCGGGCGGCAGGGCACCGGGCCTCAGGGCTGCGGGGGGGGCGGGCTGCGAGCGATAGAGCAGCGTGCGGCAAGGCACCGGGCGGCAGGGGACCGGGGGGCGCGGATGCGGCCGCCCCGGTCGCCTTGGGATCGTTAATATTTCCCCCCCTCAAGGATGCTCTTCCTAGAGCGTAGTGAAGAGGCCATCTCTGCTCCGCAGAGGGATCCTGGCACGAAGGACCAGCTTATGTACCAGACGTAATCTGGTACACCAGCGAACTGAAAAAGCCGACTGATCCCAATCCACGGAGCGAGGCTTGGAGGGGGAGGTAGCACTCCTACCGTTCCTTTTGCAAGTAGGAACGGTACTGACGACAACGACTTTTGTTAATCTTGTCCGAGGCAGCTGCTTATTGGGTCCAGTCCGAGGCAGTAGTCCGATGGAGGTAAGCAGTGGTCAGAGTGAAACAAGGCGAGTGGTTCAGAAGTCAGAGCGGGCGGCGGGCAGAGAGGAGTACTTATCAGGCTGGCGGTCAAATGCTAACTCCCGCAAACGAGCGTTTGCAGGCTATTTATGCGGTCCACCAAGCGCGGACCGCCGGTGCCGTGTAGATGTCTAACAAGTCGGTCTCCCTCTCACCAACCGTACCGCTCCAACACTTTTATTCAGTCATTTCAGTTTGAGCGGTCTGGTGCGAACAAGCTCGCCAGACCGCCCGTTACATATATTAACAAACAAAACATAAAATTCTTATACATAAATACGAAGACGAAAAATGGCCGCGTCGGAATACTCTGGGAGAAGGTACGTCCGATACAATACTCGTACATCTTTACCACGGTTAAGATTTTCGTATGCTTTGTGGATCAGACGCATATTCATTCCAAATTTAAAGTTGTTAATAAGATGAGATGAGACGATTACCCAGCCGTGATAAGAAGTCTTATCACTGTCCACATGTGGATTCGCATTGGTTTAATCAATTCATTTGCTTTATGGTTTTGTTTTCATATTTTTATAGGTCTCTGTGCATTCCTAAAATAATATCACTATTCACATGAGAGGTTCGCATTAATCGAGTAATTTATTTTCCATTTTTTACGAGTTTCTTAATATTCGTAAGATGATGTATCCTTGATAAAGGATTTTATTACTGTACATATGCGAGATTTACAAATTGTTTTAATGGATTCATCTGTGTTATAGTTTTGTTGATTGCAGGCATTTCTTTCCTGAAAATAATTACCCCCATTAATAATAATTACCCCTAAACGTGGAACAGATGTTGAATATTTTTTAAATAAATAGAGTAACAACTAGTACGGAGGGTCAGTTGTCATTCAAGAGCCGAACAAGTCTTTTACTTATCTTGTCCTTCGCCTTACCTGAAACCTTCCATCTGCTGCCTCGCCAAGCCTCTAAACTCTGCCTGAGGGATCCTGGGACCTACCTAGTCAGGAGTAGCCGGACCTGCTCGGGCTCGCCATGACCAGGATCAGGCAGAGAACAACTTCATACAGTGCTCTCACTGTAGCACTGGGTGCGAGAGACCAGAAGAATGGCACTACTATAAGGCATCCTCAGAAGATATTGAAAGTATTTGGAACCAGCGCCCTATTTTACAGTTTTTGTGCACGCAGGTGTCTAGAACCACATCTGTCCAGTACACTTTGATTATCTATGTATGTGATGATTATCCAAAAACGTGTTTTAATAATGTCAGTTAAGGCCTAATTCCCGAGGACTAGAATAAAATTTCGGGGGTGGGAGGAATGAGGTAAGTGACAGTGGGGAATTGCAGAGTATGTCGTATCGGCCGCCCGAGCGGTGATGAAATGCTATAGGTGGTACCCTCCAGTGATGAAAAAGACCAAATAATCGTGATTTATGTTTGTTCGTTATTAACCGAACATAATCGATGAATCGCCCTAAAATCAAACATGAAATAGTTTGAACATGAAACGCTTGATAATGTGCACCTTGTAAACAATGTTTATGTTGAATGTACATGTTGTACGTAAATTTCTTCAGAAATATTACCTATCGCAAAAGAAGCACGTGTTTTTATGATTTTTACCAGATTTCGATCAAACTTGTGTATCCGATACAAACAACTAGATATTCCTAGACAGTAGGTAGTAGCTTACGACTCGTGTTCTTTTCTTAAATGTGATCATAATAATAATAACAGCAGTTCATTCATATAACTAAGCGCCCTTGGGGTGATTTTCCCACGAAAACGGTGCTGTAGAAGTAAACCAATAATTATTATTTATAATGCAATTTTGTGCAGGTTCCCCTCCAGTGTGCTTTACACTAAATAACCTAACCTAATATAAAATGAAATAATATAATAATGTGAGTACCTACTTCAAGTGAATATATTGACAAAATAAATAAAATATCGTTCACTATCATTAATTATTATTCTTTATAAAAGGGTATTTATGAAAAGGTAACAAGGTAACAAATATCAATAAAATGTAAAAAGTACGAGATTCAACAACAAAAATTAAAACAACGCTCATCAGTGAAGAATACACAAATAATTTAAATGTAAAAAACGAAAATATTTTTTTCATCGTAGCACGTAACAATATCATTTCTTTTCCAGACGCTTTCTCTCACCTAGCATTTCGTCGAAATCTAAGCGACGCTTTCCTAATTGACGTTCTTCACACGATATCGTGTCTAAGATATATGAAGGATCACGAACATTCATATACCTCGTTACTCGTGGATCGATAAGCTCGGGAAGAATGCAATCCATATAAAAGTTGGTTAATTTAATAAGCATTTTTTCTTCCCAGAACTTTTCATCCCGAAGTACACGCTCAACTTTTAAAGGGAAGTCTGAGCAAGTCCAAATGGCAAAAATGCACTGACTTTTATTACTAATGTGTAATTGGCCCTGTACCTGGAAATACCAATCGTGATTTTGATTTACGCTATAATTTCCAAAATGTTACTTTTTTTGTAATCGTGTCTTCGGCGGTCACACCTTTTGCAGAGGATGGGCATTTCATTTCAACGATACAGTTATTACCGGATAAACCATCAGGCGTAGCTCCAAAAAAGCAATGTACAGGGTTCATAAATAAACCACTCTTTTGAATAGTTATAGACTTGTTCACATAACTGCCGAATTGCGATTGGCTCATTTATTTTTCCATATTTAATTGATTCTACATTTTGTAAAGAACGTCCATATTTTTTTTTTTTTTTTACATGAATACCGCACAAGAGTCCCAACTGCTCCCAACCGTCTGGAGCCAGTGAGACTATGGCATTCCCAATTGGGGAATGTTGTGAGGCTGGAGGTATTGGGGAGGGGAAGGAGAAGGGGAAGAGGGAGGTGGGGAAATATAGCTAAGTTTTAACCAGTGGTGCACGACTAATCATTCTTTTACAAATCTTCCCAAACCATGACGCTGTCAAAAGATTTCGATGCCTTTCACCACTTTCAGACTGTAAAATGGTTTCCATTTCAATTCGCTGACGTTCTGTGGAAGAACATTGCAAATCTTTTAAAAACTGCTTTTTCGCAGCATTAAATGATATGTTATCCACATCCGACTTTTGACATGCATCACCATATTCGGAATCTGGTTTTAATGAATTCTGTGTTTTATTTTTTATTTTCGTTTTTGTTATATTTTTGTTTACTAATTCTTCAAAGTTTATTTGCTTCAAAACGTTTCAAAATATTACGCGGTCTGCTATCAAAAACCGTTTTATGGAGTACATAGTGCGGACATTTTGTATTAAACGCAACAACAGCTGCTGCGCACCTCCTAGTTTAAAAGACTGTTTTGTTGAAAAATTAATTCCTTTCCCACCCACCATTTTGGCGACAATGCTATTATATGATTCTGCAATATTGTTTGTTATCAACATTATATATTAAGCTACGGGAATTAGAACCCAAACGCGAACAAAGTTGTGAGAGTTTAGAAAATAAGTTTTTGGGTCTTGAATATAGTTTTTCTCATCCACATGCTTACAGACTATTGAGTCGTCACTGGTAGCGTGGTCGCCAAATACATGTTTAATGCTTTTCAGAATATCTTTCTGTAAATTCCAGATGTTGGTTTCAATCAAACAATTTTCTAAAATCCTGTATTCAATAGCAGATATGATGGATCTTCGCAAATGGAGTAATCTTTCACTAATAATTTTGCGAAAGCGTATGGGGTACTTACTGTGTATCTGTAGAAAGTAAATTGTCTTTAGTTATATAATTGCTTAAAAGGTGTGTTTATCCAAATATCACTTTAAAAGTGTTATTTAAAAAAAAAAAAAACAATTTATCCCCGCTTCACTTCCAAAAATAATTCACTCCATAACGAAATTAAAAATATATATATATTGCTGTGACAACATTATCCTACTTTTCAGTATTTAGATATCTATATCGAAGTGTAAAATAAAATTTTCAGTAAAAAATAGAACAAGTTCTATTTTCCATATAGAATCTATGATATATAGAAAGCCGATCTGAAAGGAATCTGTACGAAAAAAATCTATCGTCTAAAACACCCGTAGGAAGAAGGTTATAGCGAAAGTGAACCCTGTTATATTCTACACCGCTGGCTATAGAAACCAGCCGCTGTATTGGCGGCTTCAATAAAAAAATCAGCTTGCTTCTGCAATGATGCATGACAACATAATGACCTACTGTTAGTATGCCCTTTTTTCTGATGTGCCTACGTGTTTACGGAAGTTTTGTGCGAAAAAAACAGACATCCTACCACATCAAAGCAAACTCTCCTACTGACTCGATATAATGCAAGCAGCTTCGTTATATTGTAATGTTGATGGTTTCCGTGTATGGAATTCTAACATATTAAGGTGTATAATCACTTGGCACTGAGAGGCCAAGATAATGGTCGTAATATTAAAAAAACTGTTTTTATTTATTTAAGCAATGTTTTAGTGGCTTTTTAAATAATCTGGGTAACTGGGGATTTAGACATCGTTGATGATATAACAATGCGTATTTATATAATTCTCCTGTGTTTAGAATTAAAGGATAGAAATGAACTTTAAACTATTGTTAGAGGTTTTGTAAATATTTTTTTACGCAATTGTTTTAAATATTCTAACACATGTTCACAATGCAGCTTTTAGAAGAACATATTGTTTGTTTGACACATAATTTTATTTTGTGATAAATAACCTAGAAATTTTCTAAAAAAATCATCAAAAACAGCTGCCCTACCGCGTCGAGCGGTAACATAGCCTTAATCTTTAATTTTGATTTTGTAATACTAATAATGCGATAATTTGTATAGTGCTGTTATTGTAAAAAATCACCTCAAGCATCTGTGAACTTTTATCACCCGGGTGATACGAATAATATGATGAAGTGCCACCGCTTACAGTGGATTATGAAAACTCTTAAAAAAACACCTAGTGTTAACTAACTAACTAACCATCACGCCGTTTCTCCGCAGGGGTAGGCAGAGAGGACGGACCGCCAAACAACTCGATCTTGGCATACACCTCTTGCTTCATTCACATTCATACATCGTCTCATACATTCTCTTCTATTATTCCGACTTCTGACATGGCCGGACTCAAGTATTTGATTCACTTGATCATGCCATGTCTTCCTCGGACGTCCTCGGCTTCTTCTTCCATTCACATTCGTGTCATACATTCTTCTTACACTCCTTTCTTCGTTCATTCGCTCCACATGCCCAAACCATCTAAGCGTCCCTTTCAACCAAAGAATATCTCCTAAATAAGTCCGGCGCCATCTTGACAAGTCGCCTCATTTCCGGAGTCATAGACCACGCTCAAGCAAATGGCCAACCCACCCGCGTCAACATTAATCTAATAAATAAATACGTTACAACTTTGAGGCATTTTTTTAAAGCAATGATTGAAAATCATTTACACAACTAATACATGTACTGTGCTGCTGTCAATAGTCAAGGAGCTAACAGGAGGTATGCAGACCGCCTCTGACAATGAGTGATATAATTGTTTAATAATGTGTTATTGTTGGTTTCCAGTGTTATGCAGTCAGCGCTCCCGGCTACCCGGACTTATTTGAGATGGACAGGTGTGCCACTTGCTTATTTGGCATACAGAAGTACGGTGTAACTATTAATGGCTACGTAAAACACCCAACCAAGGGCTTATGCATCTGGTTCCAACAACGTAGTAACAGCAAACAAACCTGGCCGGGTATTTATCTTGTTTTTTAAATCTTTATTTTTTTATCGTTTCTCTTCTATGGAAAACACTTTTAATTCTTTAAAAGCCACTTATATTACTGTAGTAGTTATGAGACCTAATGTTTGCGAAAGGTCCTACATAATTTTACTTTGCTTGGAAGTAATATAATTTTATCACTTTATATTAAATAAAACAAACAATTTGTTTTAAACCACTAATTTATTTTTATTAATTGATAAACTAAAGTTTTTTTTTTTTTTTTTAATTTTTTAAAAATTTTTTTTAAGACAAGATTTTTGTGCATAGCGCAAAGGGTAACAATTATTTTTATAAACAATAATTATTAGCCTGAAACACTAAATGTCGCCGGCAGGACTCGAACCCACACACTTCTTGTTTACAGGTGAAATATAATAAAAAACTGTAATTATTGAATGAAACACTAGTATATATTGATTAACTTGGCGGGTTTGCGATAAGCCGACGTAGCTCAATGGTAGAACATCTGACCGGATATTAGAAGGGCGTGGGTTCGAGTCCTGCCGGCGACATTTATCTTTGCTCGGAAGGTTTTTTTCAATTTGGATGAGTGTTTCAGGCTAATAATTATTCTTTATAAAAATAATTTATTTTTAAATCATCACTAACCGCTTTCGCTTATCCTATAAGAATAGGGATTCTTAACCCCTCCCTCCTTTGTGGGGCGAGGATGTATATGATAGATTACAGCTGCATTTGCATGCCTCTGATCAGTTTGGGGATAATATACATACATATATATGATATTCTACATGTTAATAAAGACGGTAATGCTAGACACATACTTCTATACGATTAAATTTAAAAAATGTTATGAACGCCAAAAGAAGAAGGAAGTTTTTGCCTGTATTAATATTATGTGCCTGTTTTATTGTTAGTTTTATGACATGAATGCAAAAGATCTATCGAATGAGTTATCTGGATTTAAAGAAAAGTATAGACATTAATAAATGAAATTAATCGTCAATCATTACACGCATTAAGAAGATTCGTCACTCAAAATTAAAACAGATTAAGGTGTTCTGCTCCCACCGACATTGTATATTGGTAGGAATTTCTAGGGAATTTAGTTTTGGACATGGAAAATTGAATTATAGATACACAGGAAACAATGTCATTAACAATGTATGAATGTGTTCACGAATTTATGGAAATGAGTATCTGAACAGATGAGTTTTTAGTTTAGCTCTAAATTCTGACGGACTGGTTATGCAACGCAATTCCATAGGGAGATTATTCCATGCCTTAGGGCCAGATCACCAAACTTAGTGCTCGGTTCGCGTTTAGGTTCTTTCATCCTTCCGACAGCAGATGATGTCGCTGATCTAAGAGTTGACTGCCTTAGACTAGTATTTTCCGGAACACATAGCTCAGAGATATAGGGTGGGGCCATTTCGTTGATAGCTTTGAGCACCATCCAACACAACTTGTACTGGATCCTCTCAGGGCACTTCAGCCAGTGAAGATTTCGGAGATGTTCCGAAATGTGCGAAAACTTAGGTACCCCAGTGATTAGCCTTGCTGCGGCGTTGAACACTGATTGCAGTTTATCAGTTTGGTATTTAAGAAGACCTGCGTAGATGCCATTACAGTAATCAAGACGTGATACAATATACGAGTTAACCAATAGTTTAGTTGCCTCTGCAGAAAGGTTCCGTCGGACTGACTTAAGTTGTCTTAGGTAGAAGAAACCAGTGCTGACGGTCCTGTTTATCTGACTTTTTAACGAAAAGTCCGAATCCAGATAAACGCCCAGAAGTTTGACGGTTGTTTTCGCAATTACGTCGCTGCCGGAAATAGCAATTGGTGAGTTATCTTTTAAATATCGGCGTCTGTTCGTGGCTGCCCATAGAAACTCGGTCTTTGAGGGATTTGATTATGACTTGATTATTTTTCCGACATCATTTGTAAACAGGATAAAAAGAAGTGGACCCAAAACGGATCCTTGAGGAACCCCTGAAGAGAGTTTTGTAAATTTGGACTGTTTATTGCCAACCTTCACTGCTTGTGAGCGATTGGATAGATATGACTGCAGCCAATTTTTAATGTTTAAATGTAAACCGAATTTTACTTCTAGTCTCTTGATGAGAAAGTCATGGTCAATTGTGTCAAAAGCAGCACTCATATCTAAAAGTGAAATGAGTGCTAACTTACCTGACTATGGCAAGTGTTATATCTGACAGGACACGAAGTAATCCTGTTTCTGTAGAGTGGAGGTCACGCATGGAATGTGGAAATCACAGGGCTATTAATTAGCCTGCTAAGTTCAGTTGGTAAGCTGTATGGTAGGATATTGATTGAAAGGGTACAAATGAAAACAAAGGATAAAATATGGGATGTGCAAGGCGCATTTATGACTGGAAGGGGGTCCATGGTTCAGATTTTCTCGTTGCGTATGCTCACAGAGAAGTTTCTGGCAAAAAAACAGAAACTTTTCTGTGCTTTTGTAGATCTACAAAAAGCATACGACAGAGTTGACAGAAAAAAAGTTATGGAAGGTGTTGTCTAAGTATGGTGTGAATACAAATCTTATACAGGCAATCGCATCGCTGTACGAGGGAAGCGTTGCATGTGTTAGGGCAAACGGTGATTTTACGGGGTGGTTTGACATCACAAAAAGGTGTTAAGCAAGGCTGCGTAATGTCACCGTGGTTATTCAATCTATACATGGATAATTGTATGCAAGAATTGAAAGAGGTGGGCCTGGGCGCGAAAATGAGTAGTCTGCAAGTATGTTGTCTGTTGTATGCTGATGATGCGGTGCTGATTGCTAACAGTATGGAAGATCTACAGTCCCTCGTATCTAGGATGAACGAAGTATGTCTGATGAATGAGTTAATGATGAATGTAAATAAGTCCAAAGTCATGGTGTTTGAAAGAGAGAGTACGAAAACAGTATGCAATATAGTTGTGAATGATGAATACTTGGAGCAGGTCAATGAGTTTGTGTATTTGGGAAGTATGTTTACGAGATGGAAAGACAGATAGGGATATTGAAAGAAGGGTGAATGCAGGAAACTCCATTAACGGAGGACTGAACACGGTTGGCGCAAACAAAAAGTTGTCCAAAGAAGCGAAGCTAGCAGTCCACAATGGAGTGCTGATATCAACCTTGCTGTATGGCAGTGAGGCATGGAACTGGCAGAGGAAGGATGAAAGTAGACTTAATGCTATAGAAATGAGATCTCTTGAGACGAATGTGTGGTAAAACCATGTATGATCGAGTGAAAAATGTTGAGATTCGTAAAGAATGCAAGGCTGATGTAAGCGTAGTGAGCAAGATTAAGAAAGGGACGCTTAGATTGTTTGGGCATGTAGAGCGAATGAACGAAGAAAGGAGTGTAAGGAGAATATATGACGCGAATTTGAATGGAAGAAGAGCCCGGGGACGCCCGAGGAAGACATGGCACGATCAAGTGAATCAAATACTCGAGTCGGCCATGTCAGAAGTCGGAATAACAGAAGAGAATGTATGAGGCATTGTATGAATGTGAATGAAGCAAGAAGTGTATGCCAAGATCGAGTTGTTTGGCGGTCCGTCCTCTCTGCCTACCCCTGCGGGGAAACGGCGTGATGGTTAGTTAGTTAGTTGGAATCTCCTATATGCTGATTGATAATCGGTAAACAATTTATTTGAGTTTATGTGGGAGGTTATTCGAAAAGCTGCAATTTTTTCTAGTATTTTTGCTACGAAAGGCAGATTTGACACAGGTCGATAATTGCCCAAATTATCCGCGTCAAGTTGTGGTTTTTTTATTATTGGGGTAACTAGTGCAGATTTTAGTTGTTCGGGGAAGTCACCTGTGTTTAGTGACTTATTAAACATATGAACCAAGAAGGGGGCTAACAAGTTGCAACATTTCTTAAGAAGCCATGTTGGGATAGGGTCAAGAATGTATTGTTTGTTGGGAGAACTTAGAATTAACTTCCTAACTTCTAGCGTTGTGGGTTTAAAATTTGATAGTATTTTATTGGGATTTGCTGTAATTATTGGCGGAGGGGCCAAAGATGTTGAGGCGCGTATGGAATCTATTTTTGCAACGAAAAACTTAGAGAGGTCATCCCGAGTAATGTTTGTAGTAATTTCGACAGGAGTATCAGCGATGATGGTTTTCATTGCGTTTTTTTTTTTTTGATTTTTTCGCTCAGCGTCGATTTTGTTAATCCAGTATTCCGATCTTTTAGCACTTCTTGGAGTGACATCGGAGTTTCTTCTAAATGACCTCTCTAGCTTTTGCATTAGCCTCTTCTGGCTTCGACGCTCTTCGTCAAACCAGCCATCAGATCTCCAAACTTTCCGTGTTTTCGAGGTGATTGGTGCGTACTTATTCAACAGATTTGAGAGAGTTGTGTTGTACTCATTGACAAGTTCTGTCGACGTCTTAGTTTCCCAATTACCTTCAGTGCATAAAGAAGAATGTATGAGTTCTTCAAGGAAATAGTCTAAATCGAATTTACGCCATTCCCTCGAAACTATTGTGGTATATGGCACTTTTGGCGGGTTGAAGTTAATTTCAGTGCGGACAAGACGATGATCTGACAAACCTATGTCACAGACTTTTGCTATCACTGGTGTGTCATTACTTCTTGATACAAAATTATCTATAATTCCACCAGCATCATGAGTTGGTACGTCGACCCATTGACGGAGTCCAAAAGTATCCAACAAATCAATTAATTTGACAGTATTGGGCGACGTCTGGCGCTCGAGATGAATATTTATATTACCTGTGATGACGAGAGTTTCGGAAAGTCCCACTGCCCATTCCAAAAAACCTAGTAACTCATTAAAAAATTCTACACTGATCGGTTTCGAACCAGGTCGATACAGGGTTAGCAGAGTTAACGATGATCTCGCATAAGAAACACGGCATCCAATATACTTGAACGTTCTGAAAGTTCCATTTGCCACTTTGGTAAGCCGTAGTCCTTGTCGGGCTATTATCACGACACCTCCATGATTCACATGTGAAATATTGTCAGAGTGTTCCGTAGCTCTAGGTCTGGCCTCCTCCAGAACAGTATACCCTAGAGCCTAGAGCTTGATCTATTACCGAAGCAGGCATATACGAGGTGTGTTCAAAAGAAAAGGTGAATTTTTTTTAAAGTATTTATTTATTCATCAATATCCATTTTCTCTCTTCTTCCAATCCTCGAAGCACTTCTGGAATGCGCTTTCCGGTATGGCCATCAGCTCGTTCTTCGATTCTGACTTTATCTCATCAATTGTGGCAAAATTGATGCAAAATTGTGGCTTTCATTGGTCTCTTCAGTTTCAGGAATAGGAAAAAGTCGCAGGGAGCCAAATCTGGTGAATACGGTGGTTGAGGCATGATTATGGTGTTGTTTTTGGCCAAATAATCACGAACAACCATTGATGTGTGAACTGGTGCATTATCGTGATGCAAAATCCATGATTTGTTTTTCCACAATTCCGATCGTTTGAGCCGTATTGCTTCACGCAAACGTTGCATAACTTCCTTGTAGTATTCCTTATTAACCGTACGACCTGTTGGCAAGAACTCATGATGCACCACGCCATTGTAATCGAAGAAAACAGTGAGCAAAACCTTCACATTTGATCGAACTTGGCGTGCTTTTTTCGGTCTTGGCTCTTCTGGCCGGTTCCATTGGGATGATTGGGCCTTGGTTTCGACGTCATAAGTAAAAAATCGAAGAACACAAAAACGTTACTAACCTTTCCAGTTGTCAAAAACAAACCACTAATCCAAAGTGGCTGTTAATGCTAACATATGATAAACATATGTGTACCAACATAACAAAAAATAAATTCGATAATCGAATGTACACAGCCCGCGAAAATTCAAAATTCACCCTTTCTTTTGAATACACCTCGTATATTATTTTTAACGAATTAATTGTAAAACGACGCAGATTAATTGAATCAAATTTACATGCGCATGCTGGTATTTGAACCCACAACCTCCAGATTTGTAGTCGAGATTAAAAAAAATATATTTCTACCTTTCTTCAGTTTTTGTCGATTTTGAATCCCGAATGACTAATTTTTCGGGATAAATCATTTAATACTTTTTGGAGTAGACAAAATTTGCCTACAATTTGAAATCAAAATGGTCTCTGTAGACCTAATAGTGTCTGGGAGATAACGGTTTAAAATTTCGTAATATTTTGTCATTTCTAACTATTTTTATAGTTTTTTTCGTTGTTGACACCGAAGGAATAATTTTTTATTGAAATATCGGCGATACCAAAGATTTGTTAATATTAGATAACGATGAATATCGAATACATCGAGGACGGTCAGTAACGCCAGTAACGCCAGTACTTATTATCGATATGATACACTGTCTATAGTTAGTGATTAGGTAGACAACATAAAATAAGTTTCCCTGTTTGCCACGGGCGCGCGGATCGCTGTTATTTAGTATTTAGTTTGACAAATGCTTCATCGCTTACTAGCCATTGTAAAATCACAATAGATTTGTACAGCAATAGGCAGCAATTGTAAACGTAAATATGTTTACCTGTTTGCCACGGGCGCGCGGATCGCTGTTATTTAGTATTTAGTTTGACAAATGCTTCATCGCTTACTAGCCATTGTAAAATCACAATAGATTTGTACAGCAATAGGCAGCAATTGTAAACGTAAATATGTTTCCCTGTTTGCCACGGGCGCGCGGATCGCTGTTATTTAGTATTTAGTTTGACAAATGCTTCATCGCTTACTAGCCATTGTAAAATCACAATAGATTTGTACAGCAATAGGCAGCAATTGTAAACGTAAATATGTTTCGGAGAGTTCGTTATACTCGTTGTCTGGACACTCGTGGTACAAGTGGGAAACTGGTGAATCTATCTCACATATTACATTAGAGTCGATTTCGTGATATGACTTTTTTGATTTGAGATTTCATTTTCAAGTAAATCGAGTCTGAGGTTGGATTTTTTTTTGTCAAATTCGATATCTTATTTTTCTTTTGAAATGTGTTGAAGCACTGAATTAAAAATAGAAAAATTAACAAAACAATATTCAGTTTACTTATTTCGTTTATAACTTTTTAGTCTGTTTCCCCAACACCATGTAGTCAAACAAAGCGTATTATTTTGTCAAGATATTGTTTGCTCTGTTTCTTTTTTCCGTTAGTTTCCTAAACGTCATGTACATTGAATTAAAAATAGAAAAATTAACAAAACAATATTCAATTTACTTATTTCGTTTATAACTTTCTGGTCTGTTTCCCCAACACCATGTAGTCAAACAAAGCATATTATTTTGTCAAGATATTGTTTGCTTTTTTTTCTGGATTCACATATGGTTAGTATGCATGGAAAAAATCTCGCCATTTTTTGTAATGGCGCTTCATACGATTACACTATGTTTTTAATATATTTTTTTTTCATATTATTTGATTTAAAGAAGTATTGATAGATTTAAAAACATTAGAACAATTGTCAATACTCCGATAAATTAATGAATATTACGGCGTGGAAAAATCCAACAGCATTGTCAAAACTGATCATTTTGATAATTATGCATTCCTGAACATATGCTAGGCCTTGTGAAACATTATAAAGACAGAAATAACGAGAATTCACACGCAGGCTGAATGTTATAAGTTCATTTGGATAGCTGTGGGAGGTACATACAATGTCATAATTTTACGTATTTACAGATGTTTTGTTAAACTAACTGTGTTTCTAGCCTTCTTAGATGATTGCAAAGATTTAAATGGGTCAGTATGCTCCTTTTCGATATATTATACTAGGCGTTTAGATGGTATTTTTCGTTTATGAGACCAAAAATCAGGCAGCGTACAGTACCGCACCCAAGTCCGCGGGCTCATTTCGCGGAATGAACAATGTCAACGCGATTGTTGTAATATTGATACTAAACAGTATTTATTGAATTAATGTCTAACTAACTAACCATCACGCCGTTTCGCCGCAGGGGTAATAATAATAATAATAGTTGGATGATTTGTATAGCGCCGTTTTTGTGAAAAATCACCTCAAGGGCGCTGTAGGTAGGGTAGGCAGAGAGGATGGACCACCAAAGAACTCGATCTTGGCATACACTTCTTTCTTCATTCACTTTCATACAACGTCTCATACATTCTCTTCTGTTATTCTGACTTCTGACATGGCCCGAATCAAGTATTTGATTCACTTGATCATGCCATGTCTTCCTCGGACGTCCCCGGCTTCTTCTTCCATTCACATTTGCGTCATATATTCTCCTTACACTCCTCTCTTCGTTCATTCGCTCTACATGCACAAACCACCTAAGCGTCCCTTTCTTAATCTTGCTCACTACGCTTACATTAGCCTTGCATTCTTTACGAATTTCAACATTTTTCACATGATCATACATGGTTTTACCACACATTCGTCTCAGAGATCTTATTTCTACAGCATTCAGTGTACTTTCATTTTTCCTCTGCCAGTTCCATGCCTCACTGCCATACATCAGGGTTGGTATCAGCACTCCATTGTGGAAATAATAAATAATTAATTAATGTCGACAAACATCATAACAACAATAAGAGGACGTTACGTATTACGTATGTATTTTAAATTAAAAGTATTGTCTAAAATCATTATTGATGCGATAAACTGGCATCGAAGTTAATAAATGGGGTTTTTATTATGTATCAAAGTTTCATTTATTATAGTTAAATGCCTACATTGATTACGAAAAAAAAAATGGAGTGAAAAACAATAGTCCATTCTTTGGCAATAAAAAATATCAAGTCTGGGAATGTCATACGAAAGGTAGTAAAATATTGTGAACGTTTATTTATTTTTTTATTAAATTTTATCTAAATAATATTTAATAGTGTTATTATTAAGTTCTGCAAGTATTTTAATTTTTATTATTGTGACGGCTGTTTCGGCGTTCAATGCCATTTTCAATGAATTAATACAATCAGAATTAAATACAAAAACAATTAATAATTGCGAATGTTTCCTGTTTTCTATCAATCTCTTATTATTTTCCCCTTAGTCTATATTTAGAATACACAGTGCGTGGGCTTCACATTAGAACCTGTGGTATTTTTTTTGCAATTATCGAATTTGGATATTTTTTCAAGCAAATATGCCGACTGCAATTTAAAGGTTGTTTATTAAAAATAAAACAAAAAAATCTCTTTCACCTGACCGGGCATTTTTATTAATCTCAAGATAAATTATCATTTTATCACCTGACCCTAACTACTTCCCTCGAGCATTTTTATTAATCTCAAGATAAATTATCAGTCTATCACCTGACCCTAACTACTTCATCATTAGACTATGATCATCATCATATGTATTATCTTAATTTTACTATTGTCTATGAGGTCACCATTAATCAATCATAAATTGTGAATTGTCAAAGAGGTGATGATGCTTGATTTTAGGTAAATGGGATAATATGGTTGGTGGTGGTCTGTCAGTGGGCTTTGGCATCTTGGAGACGGCCATTAAGGAAGCGGCTGAAGAGGCTTCCGTTCCTCAAAGCCTAGCTAACACCATGGTGCCTGTGGGCTGTGTCAGGTTAGTCAGCAATCACAAAATCATTATCAATCACTTTAAACGGATGGATATTTTGGTGGATTTATTTGGATGATTGTTTCTAGTTTCTACTTTGAGAGTGAGCGAGGCTTGTTCCCCAACACGGAGTATATCTACGACATGGAGCTGCCTCTAGACTTCATTCCGGACAACTCGGATGGGGAAGTGCAGAGCTTTGAGCTGCTGACTATTAGTGAATGTCTCGACATGATATTCTCACCGGACTTCAAGACAACTAGTGCACCGGTTGTTATTGACTTTTTAATTAGGAAAGGCCTCATAACTCCTGATAATGGTAAATATTCTACTTATATATATGCACTTGTTTAATATAAAATCCTGGGAACACTAATATTTATTAATTCGCGTAAGATAACTCCTTGTTTTTTCTGTTCTATGTATTATGCTAGGTATGGGAAATTGAATTTCAGTCACTGGGACAAAATCTTCATGTGGTATCAAGGTGAAAGATCTCGAAAATATAAATATTATATATACATATCTATAGTATTTATATTTTTGAGATTTTTTGTTGTTTTGATGCCCTGTGAGGATTTTTTCCTTTATACCTAGCACCATAGTGTTAACCTTTGCGTTGGTTACAGAAGAAAAAATAATGAAATTAATAAATTGTTGAAATTGAACATTACTGTTCTCCTTCAAATCCTTGTTTAACAATGATTGGTTTTGAATTGAATAATTGTCTTTTTTAGAGCCCAATTTTGTGGAGTTGGTGGAGCTACTCCACATCCCTTTGCAGACCATCTACCGGTGGCCCTTCCAACAGCGCCAAGAAAACGGACAGCCCAACTCTCTGCATAATAACTTGTAACTTCCTTAAATTAATCTTTCTGTAGTTATTTTATATCCAAGTCTTCACCATGATCTAGTGCTAATAATATGTTCTTGTGCAATCGCTACATTTATTATATGTACTACTTAATGTTCTGTTTCATCTGAAGAATCGGAAGTATTTAATCTGCATCGGTAAGCTAATTCCTCTATCTCTTACTTTTGGAACTTCCAATAAGATAAACAACTCACCGGGAATAGTTCAAAGTACAAACATTATTTATTAAAATGAGTAGGTGCAGCCTGACATTTAAAAGTAGACAGAAATTGATGGCTCTGCGTTTGTTTCAAATATTTTAAATGGCAACACCAAGATGACTTAAAGGAAAATTAATGTAAGTTCGAAAAAGCACAGTGCATGGTACTTTCCGAAGGGAGATGATTCTACATCATATTCTGGACAGTTTTATGTTTAAACCTCGTTTATTATTTAACGCTTTGCGATGAACATGGAAAGGCATTTTTTTGTATTTCTAAAAATGTATGCATCGAAATAACCATGTTAAATTAATAAAATGCACAGATCAAAATTATAAATAAAAAATTGAGTTATGATGCTTTTCCTGTGGATGTCATTGTTTGTTTACAATTTTTTAAGCTGTCAAACTCGAATTTGAGTCATTACCTCAATCTGAATGTACTTGTTTATAAGTGTTTCAGATCGGCATAATTTGTAAATATATTCTATGTTGGACACAAACTTCCTTGCTTGAAATTCTGCTAAATAACGTTGAAATATGCAGTAAATAACTTTTCGCAATCCACTATGTATTGCTTTATTCATTTGAAATAAATTGAAACAATTAGTAAATACATTAAAAATTCGTGACTGAAAAAATATCTAGACAGATTTTTGACAACAGATGTCAAAAATCTTGGTGTTGCCATAGTAATAAACATGTTTAGTTCCAAATGATTCAATGTCTACAATATTCTGCCAAGCTGTACTTATTTTAATTAGGAAGAGATGCTTTCATGAGAATAGATAATAATATTTGATATAATTTAACTGCACTGCAATAACCTATTTATTCTAATTAAGTAATGTATAATTCACATTTCACACCTATGCCTCCTACAGAGTTCATCGAGTTGGAACCATTTTAAGTAACAAACAAATATTTTCATAAAAGCAACACGCTCAATACATACATACATACATACATGTGTCTAGTTACATTGCAATCCATTTTAGTATCTCATATAAAACTATTGCATAAGGCGTATATTCCCTTATCACAGTAATTTGTCCGGTTTTAAAATGATTTCTTCTCAGTTCACAGTTCACAGAGGCAAGTATTATTTATTTAATATTAACACATTAAAATTAATACACGTTCATGAGAGCATTTTCAGAATAATTTGTTATCATAAAGATTCCCATTTCCAAATTGAGTACTTATAACAATATAATGAGTGTAGCTAATATATTGTACCTCGTAACAGACTGTTACCATAACTTTACGAACCTAACAGCTAACAGCTAACAGCATGCAGGCAATCCTCAGGTGGGAAACTAACCCGCACCAACTAAGTACAAGAATGATTGTACTTTGACAACTAATTACCTATTTTGTATGTTGTAGTTTGTTTCCATAGGTGACTGTAACTGACTTTTCGACGGATGTGTGCCTTTAAGTTTTTTTAAATAATATACTTTGGTAATGCTAATCAGATTAATAATATTATTATATATTCCGTAGTTATCCTTACACAGATTTAAATAGCCAAAAGTACGTAAAATATTATATTATTATTACGGTATGAAATTCCTTACTATCGTGATCTCAATAGATTTGAGATGTTTTTGGATTTAACCAAATAAGATTTGCGTGTGATTGTTTTGAAACAATAATATTTAGGTGTTTTCCGGTTTCTGAGAAAAAAAAGTTTTTATGAACTAGTTGAGTTTTTATTTATTTGTATTTTCCATAACAAAGAAAACCTACTTTGAAAATTAGTAGGCTAAAAACTTCATACGTCATATTTTTCATTATGATATTGTGTGGAACTGACCATATATTTATTTACATTTATTATAAGTTGGTATAATTTGTAATAAAGCTGTATGCCTACGTAATAACCTCTACATGATATTACTGCAGCATCGTGTGGTGGGAGTTCAAGGACCCTGCGCACTTTTCTAGTTATGACTGTAATTCATCACAACATCCTAAAACTCTATTATTTATATTTAATCGTTGAATTAGATAATGTCAACTACTTTTAATGAAAATTTCAAACAGACAAAGAAACACATTCCCACTTATAGAAAAGTTAATAGATATATAAATAAAATCAAACAGGTATATCCGAGACACCATCTAGATTGCATATATATATTCAGGTATAACTTTGCAATTATAACAAAAAAAGATGACAGCCAAAATAATGTGTAAATTAATTGAAGATGATGTTAATATGTAATTAAAATTGGAAATATGAGATTGATTAAATTAGGTCTCAATTGCTCAATTGATTGAGACGATGGTTCTGGCAGGATTAAAGAATCTGGGTTCAAGTCCTAATTGCGACTTTTCTTTTTATTTTCTGTTTCATATTTTCATTAAGAGTTATTGATATTATCTTCTTAATAATGGGAGTCTTTAGTCAATTAAACGTTAATCAGTGGTCACCCAATGTACGGCGATCATTCTGTAGGTACCGTGGTGTGTAGCTCATGCAGAATACCAAGGAAACGCTTAAGCTTACACGAGTTAGTGATATCTTATCTCCAAGTGGCTCAGCTGTTTTATATGATGTTGATTGTGAAATGGCACAAGGGAATAACCAACTCGACAATTATTCTTCTTCCGCATACTGCTGGCTAGGTTTCCTTAAAATCTAGTTTTGTCAATTCTTAGAGGCTCTCACCCATCTGAACCCTACAGCTCTCTAAATCGTCATGCTTTCATTTCACCCATCATCCATTAGCCATACTACTTATCCAGCATAATTCCGTTGAGGGTGGAGATGGTTACTGCAATGTCAAATGTTTTTCTTGCCTATAATCAAACCATTATTTTTTCTATCTACACATTAATTATACTATTTGGAATATTTGCTCGTTTCCTTCTGACTTGCATAGGAATATACAAGTGACATGTAACATGTGTGACAGTGACATGTAAGACAGTCACAAACCATTGATTTTTGAAGAACATTATTTTTGGCATATCTTTTGCCTTAACCATAGAGTGCACATAGAAAACATTTTCTAACAACTAAACTTCTTCCGCCTTGCTGTATTTTTTTTATGAATATGAATTTTAATTAATTAAAAAATTTGTAGGGTACTTAATGAACTATGTGACTTGTGTATTTCCTTTTGTGAGAGTGGGTATCTTGCCATAGAGGAAGTAATAAAGTATGTAAGTGTTTGTTGTAAATGTGAGGGTTATTCCTTTCTGCTCTTTCCCACTTGGTTTGTTCGCTATCATGCGGCTTAAAGCAGACTTCCTCCTACTATTTACTATGCATATACAGCCATGGCCATATGTATAAGGCACTCTATACAGGTATAACAGGTTTATTAACTAACTAATGCAATTCCAGGAACCCTTTTAATACTTTAGGCTTACAAGCCTTTTTATAATTTAATAAATTATGCTTTTCCTGCTATGCTATTCCACCTTTCTTGAAATTGGGACATGCTTTATTTAAATCTGAAGAATTCGCGCATATTTCACTGCTAAATCCCCACTGTAAAATGTCACTCTGGCCATTTGACCAAGTTTCAACTTAGGTTTTTCTGCATTTTTTCATTTAATGATATGTTATTTATACTAAAATGCCAAAAATATGGGAGTTAAGTGAAAGTAAGAGGACATAAGTTATTTTTAAAATGCAGGGGCTTATTTAAAAAAAACAAATAAGAGCTCAATAATTGCAGTGGAGACAATTGTAAAACGGTTTAACAAATGTGTGGGTCATTTAAAAATCGACCAAAAACAGAAAGAAAAAGATCGCTTCATCAATAAGCCGGGATCGAATTTTTAAAACGAAATTTAAATTTTTTTTTTTTAAAGTTCGACCTCTAAATTGTTTGGTGAACTTGAAATGGAATGCAATATCAAAATTTCACCTTGCTCTGTAAGACGCCTACTGAAATCTGAATTACGAAGCTGTAAAGTAGCCAATGTCTCTGAGGACAACGGGAAGAGAAGACTCGTATGGGCACGAGAACACCAAAACTGAGCGACACAAGATTTGTCTGATATAATTTGGTCCCATGAAACAAATATTGAGAGACCATCCATAGAATATGTGTGGTCTATATTAAAATGAAACATGAGCAAACAATTCTAAATCGAAACAAGAGATAAAATAACACAATTTTGAAAATGGGAAAAAATTAGGACAAATGTTTTGCAAAAAATTAATCAGTAGAATGCAAAAAAGGTGCTCGCTCTAATTAAAGCCAAAAGACTGTGCATAAAGTACTAAATACTATGGTTCTATGAATAAATGAATGTTTTTTTTTTAAATTTTTAAAATCCAATAGATATGGGGATGCCCGATACCTCCGGTCAAGACTGTATTGTATGTATGGAATATATAATGTCTATATTGCGTGCATGTCATTATTATATTACTGCACAAGGATATTTATAATTTTAAGTAATTGCTGGGCTTAACAGGTGTTTGCAAAATATCATATGCATTTTATCATTATTTCTTGGTTAATGTTATCAATATTATTTTTAACTTTTTACAAATATTGTCAAGTTACTTCAAGTGTCTGTTACACTACACTCTGTACTAATCCAATAAATTAGCGTGTGAAACTAAACTTATCACACTCGTCTTCCCAATTGAGGTATCGTGGCATTCATTATGTAAGTTTTGCAAAAATAAACCTGTGTTATCATTCTACCACTCTGTATACAAACACATAGTAATATATTATGCACCATTTAGTAAGAGCATGATTTTCGCACTTGAAATGAAAACTCTTCTATTATTTATAAAAGTAATGCATGAACTTGATTTTTCTATAAAAACATTTTTTTTTTATTAACTACTATGTAATTGTAATTTTCTTGAAAAAATATTTTGAATCTTCGTACAAAAAATAGAAAAAGTAAAGAAAACATTGGAAATTTACCTTCTAAGTGAAATAGCATTTTCTTTTATATTTATTGAAAAATTGCATTTGTGATAATGTGAATTTTTACCTGAAATTCGTTATTTTTACGCGAATTTCGCCATTTTTACGCGAATTTCGCCATTTTTACGCGAATAACGAGAAATCCGCAATTTTCGGATAAATAACCGCGAATTTTCCTATTTTTCACCCAATATTCTGGTATTTTAAAATAAGAAAGTAATATTGCACATTCTAAATATTTATTTGTCCTATGGCTTTCACAAGCTTGAATAGCCATAAAATGGAATGCTGCTAACTTAATGTCAAAAACGCCGTGCCCTTATTTTCGATTTTCAAAAAAATAAATACAAAACAAATTTAAAATGTTTATAAATAATAAATAAAAAAAATATGCACCACTTTTGCAAAATACGACCGTTTTTGCTGAAAAGTCACCCAATTTCCCCAAAAATAAAGCAAATTTCTCCAAAAAATCGAATTTTACCAAAATAATTCGAATTTTGCCAAAAAAATACGAATTTCAATGAAAAATTACTGGTCCCTAATAATATATTTTGTTTTTTTTTTTTATTTAAGGTTTTAAACATTTTGATATAATAAATGATTTAAAGTTAAACTTACTGAATTATGTTAGCAAAATAGGACAATACAAACGATACGAATGAGATTAGATTTTATTTCATTTACCATTGAAAACACGCCTTTAAAGACTCGGAAAAGTGTTCATATGAATGTACTTATTTAAGAATTGACTTCTTTTAAAAGACTTGTATACCTACTTGCATGGTACTTAAGTTGTATTTTTTGTTGTTCATTTGAATTTTGATTTATGTTTTCTTTGAAGCAAATTTTTCCTGGATCATTTTTACTTATTGTGCCATAATCCATGTCTTCTATCAATCAACCTCTTCATATGGAAACTATTTGATAATCACAAATACATAGATATACACTTACATATGGATTTTAATTTTCAGTTTTAGTGCAAAGAAGTTCAGACTGCTTTGGTTCTTATCTTAGTGGAGACGGGCAGCGGCTGAGTTGTCCTTAGGTTTGTTTTTTATTTATCTGTTTTTACATGCCGTTGATTTAATTCAGATTCTGCATTCTTTTGAGAGTCTCATCTCCTTTGTTCACAATTTTACTATCTATCAATATAGGAACAGCAAAATCATCATCCCAAAAGCAAAAGGGTACTTTTGAGAACAACCCAATTTAACTGTTTGCGGAGTGACAATAATTGTGTGTGTAAGCTATTTTTTGTTATTTTGAAATTATGTTTAAATCACATGTGACATACATATTCCTGAACTCTTTAAACACGCGACGCTTCGATGCCAAGTGCCCCTTTACGCAAATATAAGTGTCACAAATTATCTATTTAGTTGGATCTAATGATTTATGAACAAAGATTATTATTTCCTACCAAAAGAGCACGAAACATGCGTATTTATGACAATAAAACATGAACATAAACAAACTAACATTTCAAGTGTCATCGTCCCCAAGGTTTGTTACGCTTACACTTTAACAACAGATCATAAAATATAAACTGTGACCAACGTATTATTATAACACTATACTACTTATAAATGTAGAACAATGACGAGTTTTGAATAAAGTAAACAACTTCTCAATATAAATAAACAAGAGTTATGCATTCACGTAATCGATACACAGACCGCCAGGCGCTCGAGTCACAGGAAGATTGGCGTGAAGTTTGAATGTTTACAAGAAAGGAATTCAAATCACCAGGCACACATAATTATCTTTTCCTTCAGAATTTTGCTAGTCATTCCCCCTGAATCTGAAAAAACTTATATTTTCATTTGATAGTGCATATTTCAGCATTTTGATAGTGATAATCTGATTTCTAGCAGATTAAAATCCGCTGCCACGGGTTTTTGCTGCATTTTTGACATTGCGCTCCCCCGCGCTGATAAAACAGAACATTCTTTAACACATGTAAAAAAGGACACAGTATGTTCATCGTGGTACGAATTGAATTTCAGACTTCTTTGCGTAAGAGGGGTAATTACCATTTTTACTATTCGCGTCTACACGTTGATTAACATAGGACTCCGGAACATTAATACTGTAAGATTAGAGATTTTTTTCATAAAATTTATTGTAATAAAAATGCCTTTGGTCTATTAAAAATACATACTTTAGTCAGCTGATATCAATTAGACAGTTTTAGCACACATGCGAACGTCATTTAGATTTTTTGCAGTTATTCAGTTTTTGTAGTATGGCAATGATTTGTGTGAAGACTTTACAAATATAGACCGCAGGATTTCGACTTTAAACTTGGCAACCCAACTGTTATAACGTCCGCTTGCGGGGTACGGCCACTCTTAACCCGACTGCTGTGATGTCCGCGTACAACAGGTTAAGATTGAAATACAAATGAGGGACCAAACTGCACTCATTACTTTAAACCTTCAAGAAGTGCCTTTTTGCTTTTGGGACGATGATATGAAGGAGAAATAAAAGACATGTTTTTGCCCGTGACTTCTACACTTTTAATTGATTTTTCTGTGGCAATACTAAATCTTTTCCATTTGTCAAAATAAATATGAAAACATAACCCCAAACATATTTTAAACTTTTTTTTCTTAACTTTATTTATTATGATTACATGAATTATGCATACAGTGGTGGATAATCATTGCACCTACATTGCCAAATTTACTTTTATCGGGCATTTTTCACAAAATGAGCTATTCCGGGTAGCAAGGTATACCTAGTAATTTCAACCATGAGTTCAAACAATTATATTAGCAGAATTCTAAAGATCAACAAAAGATGTTAACATTTGAAATAAACATGAAAATCAGCTGGTATAAATAGGTGAATGGTGCGCAATGTTGCCAAACATCACAGAAATGAGTTCGCTGATATAAAAAGACGGTTGTTTTACTTTTTTGATTGACGTTCACATTTTCTTTTTTTTTTGTGCCCGTTTTTCTCATTCATAAATATATGTAAATTTATAAAAAAGTAAATGTCTTGGAAATATATCTTCGAGTAGATAAAACCGCCCCATTATCTTTAGCCTTGATATGCAAGAAATTACATATTGCTTAATGAAGCTGTCATTCTATAGCCAATAGTAGATTGACAACGGAAGGTTTTACGATCCATTGCAAATATGTACATACTATGTAGTTATTTATCAGTTATCCCTGTCACGGATCTCAGTACACCCCTGGACCAGTATTGTGCTTACTGACATTGCTACATTCAGTAGGGAGTGGAAACTAGCAATTTAAGGATTTTTGATCTATCCAATGTTTGTTTATACAGTAGATTATTTTGAAGTTTTTAAAATCTAATGTTCACCACCTCAACCCGGGCCAGGACATTGAATCAAGGGTCTTTAAAATAACTAGAAAATGTCATTCAAAAGTGGAAAACATTCACAATGAAAAATCAGAACATGACTAAATATTTTGGTACCGAGAAATTATATAAAATTTTTGTTTTTCATTTAACATAAAACAAATCATACTTAATAATAATATGAAAATATTTCAGTAGCCCTATATTTGAATTCTGTCTTTTTGATTTCAAGTTTTCCGTCAACAATTTTCATTGTATTTTTAGTAGTAGGTATATGCAATAAAAATCTATGTTCCCCTTGTTTGAAGAAGCTTTTGTAACAGCCTGCTTTTTAAACCTGTAAATAAAACAAATATTCAATTATAAAGCAATATTTTATATAGGGAGAATAACGACAAAATAAAACAAATAATGTATTT
The DNA here is from genome assembly GCA_022606495.2 of Halesus radiatus. Lineage (NCBI taxonomy): Eukaryota > Metazoa > Arthropoda > Insecta > Trichoptera > Limnephilidae > Halesus > Halesus radiatus. The sequence goes on from JAHDVE020004498.1 coordinate 116,840, forward strand.
TAGCCCCCCTAGCCTACCATATATATATAATACCAAAACTTTTTCTACCTAAAACAACGGTGAATCCCACATAAAAGTTATATGATTGAATACATTGCACAAACAACGGTGAATGCGCCATATGAAGTTTTGTCATATGAATTATATCACCGCAGATGCAAAACTCCAACAATAAAAAACAGCACAAACCTTGTACCAAACTAATTCATCATTGTTTGTGCAAATTCTTAAATACTAATAATGGAAAACCTAATTTTAATAAGTGATATTATTTGACAAAGATTTGCTTCAATTAGTGCACATTCCCCTGCTAATTGCTTTATGTGATGTTTTTTTGGAAAGCATATTGCTATTATGATTGCAATACAGCTACGAGTTTCAGAACTCGGCTTGGTTGAATCTACGCACATGATCTGTGATCACTAATCACTGCACTTGCGTGAATTACCTGTTTTGTAACATCGGTACATCCAGGTCATTGCTGTGCATTCATTAGATTAAACACAAGTCTTACCTCATGAAGAATGTGCAGTTAGGATATATAATCAAATACTGTGGTATATCGTTCTTCTATTGCTTCGTGTAATAGTCATTTGTTTAAATAGAGAAAAGTATGTTTAGCCAACAGTAATGTTTATAGATCAGATCATGCTGTATATGCAAATAAGTAGGTTTTATAATCGCTTTGATTGTTTGTGATGCTAGCACTGTTGTAATGACTTGTTTTCATAAATGATAAATAAATTTACACCAAAAAAAGCATTGACATATTTTCGAAATAGGTCAATTCTCCTTATTTACGTACTACTTATATCAATTTAACCTAATTATTTATTAAAATGCTAGTTTTTAATAATTTAAATTTAAATGATATAGCAATCTTTCACATTTAAAATGTTGAATAAAGCTTTTATAAAATAATGAAGTGTTAGGGCCATGCAAAGCTTTGGGATTGGAACACAGACACCAATGGCAATGGCAATGGCAATGGCTTATAATGCTATGTATATTAGGTTATATTCAAACCATTTCATCATCTCCCTTGTAACCCGCTGTTGAATAATCCTCATGAGAAGGACCTATAACAGAAACCAACACAAGTCATTCCCAATTAAAGAAAGTTAACCGTTATGAAGTGAAGATTAAACTGGAATAATTAATTATTATAATAACTGGAGTTATTGATAGTCAACAATTATGTCACCCAAATGCAGAACTATCCTAGCTGCATTTGCAATGTTCAAGTTGAGATATTTTATAGAAATCCCAGTGAAAGCAATGAACATAAATATTTGTGTCTGGGTAGTACTGCATTCATAAATAGGTGCATGCAGTACTTCAAAATTGTTCTTTTAATTTTATTTAGATCAAAGCAACTATGTACGTACATATATATATATATATATATTTTTTTTAACTGAGCCATTACCTGTTCTACTCACCAAACTATCGACCACCTGAATATGTGTACAAAGAATCTTGAAAATGTTCTTACCTTTGACTTGCTGCGAAAAGTCGTCAATTACCAACCTATATTTTTGGAGATTCAAAATGAGGTAATTGACGATTTCACACAATAGATGTTTTGAAAAAAGAACTTGAAGCGGGTCAAGAAGAGTCTACAATATAGAGTTACGTAGTGACTTTTTGCAGTTAGTTGACAATGCATATATATATATATATTGCATGCCCCGAGGATAGTTGTGTCTAATGAAAGATGGACAAATTCACTATTGACATATGTGCTCTTGATTAGTCCCAGTTACGCAATTAGGAATTGGCTTATTTTTATATTCAAATTCGCAAGGCTCCAATTTCACATACATTCTTTACACTCAAATGATTATTGTACAGTGTTTGATAAATAACCTTTCTTCCATAATTAGTATACAGTCCGTTATTTATAATATTTTTGAAAAATTTTGGAAATTTCAATGTATGCATTGCATTATATCAGATACAATAAAAAATTACAAAATGGTCTACTCAAAATTAAAAAAAAAAAGAGTTGATTTTGAGTCGTGGAGTTGCAAAATTCGCTCTGGAAATTTCTGTTGGTTTTGATACGTTCACAAAAAAGTATGTATTTGAAATTCATTGAAAGTAAATATGAAAATCAAAAGAATAATGTACAATTATTTCGATATTTTAGTATCAAATGTGCATATTCTTTTTACATTAAAGGTATTCCAAACATTATTTTATTTTAAAATTGTTTAATTTGTTGAACCGAATTTAAAATTAAAAGGTTTTTTGTAAAAAAAAGTTCTGCTAGGTAATAACTAATGCCTTCAGAGGGCGAAATAGCTGTCACACGTAGTAATAATTACCTAGTAGAACTTTTTTTTAATAAACCATTTTTTAATTGAATTAATAACAGTTATTATTAAAATTTAAAAATGAACATATTCCAAACAGTTGGGGAATAAACCTGATAACTGCAAATTGTAAAATTACTGTTATTTTCATTTGGTAAAATCTGTATTTAACACCATAGTCATTATGTGAACAATCACAACGGAAAGGTTGGTCAAAATGTTAAAAAAGATCTTAAAAGAAACATCTGCACGGCCTGTTTTCATACAAAACTTCATTTTGGATTTGAGGCCAAAATACTCACCTAAACCGAATGATATTTTTTTTATATTTTCATATGAAGCGGTAACTCAATTTAAAAAATAAAACAATAACTTTGTTTACATCACTTTTATTTATACTTTTGCCGACTGGGTTTCGCTACTATTGTAGCTTCTTCAGGGCAGTATACAACTAAACTGTGAACTAAGATACACATGATTGATAAAAACAGGCGAGTGACGGGCCAAGGGTGGGAGATCAGCAGGTACCTGAATGGGAAGGGTGTGTACTTTGTTTATTGGGAATAATTTAAGAATTGGACTTTTATTTAAATTTATTTGATTATTAATGAGTCTACTATTTGTGTTTTTGGCTTTCCTTATTTCTAACGCTTCTAAGTTATCTAGTCAAATGCCGGTTTCATTTTTATGCAGTAAACTAGTGCATAGACTCATAAATAAGCCCTCCACTCGCCTGTTTTTATCAATCTATAACACATGTGTATCTTAGTTCACAGTTTAGTTGTATACAGCCCTGAAGAAGCTACTTAGTAGCGAAACCCGGTAGGCAAAAGTATAAATAAAAGTGATGTAAATAAAGTTATTGTTTTATTTTTTAAATATTTTTTTTGAACTTACACAAGAAATGTCATTAAAGAAATCAAATTTTAGCAATTTCAGAGGCAACTTTAGCAATTATTTGGGGGCAAATGGCAATTTAATAAAAAAAAAAATTTACCCTGTTTACTATGAAAATATTATGAAATATAAAAAATGTGTTAAAATAAGCATTATGATGGGCTTAAATTTAAAATGACCTATTTACGTTGGAACGTAGATTTGCCATACATAATTTAAAATATCAACCCTAAAAATGTTTTTTTTTTATTTTATGTAATCATATTTACATAGCAAATATGACGATTTAAAAAAAAAAATCATTAACCTGCAAATAATTTTCACAGTTGACTCTAAAATCATGAAAAATTGATTTCTTTTATGACAAAAATTTTCATAATTTAAAACAAAAATATTTTTAATCCGTACTAGATATTTACTATACCTTTAATTGAAAAAAAGATCGTTCAGTCTGGGTGGGTATTTTCGACTTAAATTCAAAATTATGTTTTGTATGATACAGATGTGCATCGTTAGTTTTGTATGAAACAGGGTGTGCGCCGTTAGTTTTGTATGAAACAGGGTGCGCGCCGTTCCTCTTACATTAACAAAACGTTTTGCACTTACCCGATTAAACACTGAGTTTATCTCGGGTTTTGCAACTCCACAACACATTCGGACCTTTTTGTCTGTGAACATTATTGTATCATTAGATATTCTTCCAATTCAAATAAATTTTAACAATGTAAACTAGTTGGACTGTATAAAATAATATGTTACTTGTGAAACAATGAATATTAAATAAATATGCAATACTTGTTGCCTAAAATATATTGCTGAAATATTTTTTACTATTAACTGACATTATACTTAGCCAGTCTCAGTCTGTAGACATTTGTAAGTGAAACTGGTCTTAAAATAAATGAAAACTGATAATTATTTATGGTGTAGTTTTTGTTCTAATCAACTGGATCTAGTTCTGCTCAACGTTGCCCCGTGTCTGGTTGACACCCGCCAATCACTCGACCCGGGGAATAAAACGTCCCTCCACTCGCCAACTATCTACGGTTAATATATATTTTTGTTGGGTTGGAAAATAAATAATAGATTCTTGGAAAAAAAGTTTATTGGTTAAATACAGTACATTATAATATTTAACTTTAAGCATGACCGAGGCTGATTTACTTTCAGACAAGGTCCTACTTTAACCCCTGGAAAATAATAAATAAATCTTTTCATTATTTTTATTGAAATAAATTATAAGGTAAAAATTATGCATTTACTTTCAGTACGGTTATGAAAAAAATTTGGCCATCAAAAATATCATATTTATATTTTTCAGCCGTCTTGAATAATTTTGAACTTTTGCCACATGTATTTTTCTTACAAGGAATATTTTAAGAGAAGCCCACTGAGAATGTTTTAAAATTATCATTGAAGTTTCGTTGATTTTTTGGCACCATATTTGTCAAATTTATTGGAATCCAATACCAATAATTAAAGCTTTGTTTAATCCAAACTTTAGTTTTCGATTAGAATAGAATGTATTTTACATTTGTAATATTTGTTTGCTATGTAGTGGGATGTACATCGATAAAAAGAAAAACCAACCAAATGGACGTTTAACTGTATCTATTATTGATAACAAAATATTTATATTCCAATAGAAAAAGTACATTTTTACAAACATTACATGCAAACAACATCATCGGCATACAATTATATTTAAATAATCCTACACTTGGATGAAATACCAGAGTCGTAGAAGGTTAAAGCAACAAGTTTTTTTTTGATCCAAAGCAAAGAGAAATCATAATTGAATAATGATCTCCATGTTAATAATCATCTCCTCGGGAGACGATCTCCTTGCACGTGGGTCTGAGCATGATGGTGTGTTCGTACTGTGCCGTGTAGCAACCCTTGACGTCGCAGAGGGGTGGGTACGCATTGACTATCTCCTTATCGCACAGGTCCTTAAGCGCCATCTGGTACTTGGTGGCACCGGCACGGTCCAGCCAGCGCTTGCAGAATGCCAACGTCCCAAAGTTGGAGTTGATTAGACGCAGCAGGTTCTTAGAGGATTGCAAGCGTAATGGAATATAAGGCTTATCAAAGTCTTTCATGTAATGACTGCAGTCCATGTCATCGTGCACGTATCCCTTTCCTGTGGAGCCAAAGGTCTCGATGGCGTAGAATTCATTCTCTTCCATGCGAGTTGTCTCGCCTCCCTTTACAATGGGCACTGTTTTACCAGCGTGTATTCTGTAGGGACTGATCGAGTGCCCATTGAGATTCCTTATGGCTTTGACCTGGTAAGTCTTGCCGTCTATTTCCACTTCGTAGGACTCCATGACCTCCTGGATGGCCTCTCCGATGTCGCACAGCCTAACGTCGATGCCAGCGGCCTTGATGCCGGTGTCGGTGGCCTCCTTCACGGCCTGCAGCAGCTTGTCGTAGCGAGGGTTGAAGGCCAGCGTGAAGGCGCAGTCGATGATGCGCCCGTTTATGTGCGTGCCAAAATCTATCTTGACTACGTCATCATACTCCAGTACAGTCGGATCTCCTGCAAATATGAGAATTAAATTAAATTGTTCTGCGCGGGGGGTGTATGTGTATGTGTAGTGGTGATAATAATGCTTGAATTTGGGTTTCAAGATTGCACTTTAATCAGCACAATTATTTTTATTGTAAGTCATGTTGATACTAAATTTGTTTATTGTTGCTTCACTACATTATCAAAATAGCAGCCACAGCTTTTCTTCATTTCTAAAGTAAATTACGCATTGATAAATTAATGCCCATTGCAAAAGATAAAATTATCACCGGAATTATCAATATGTCTTTTTAAAAGTAATTTATATATATTATGTTTGTGGAAAATACTGTGATGTTATTAGCTCAACCTGATGGAGAGACGGGGTTAGCGGAGTATGACCGCCATCATTCACATGCCAAGGTGATGTATTTAAAATGTAATAAATAATAACAGTTTAGTAATACAGTGAAACTAGCTTAAGAAGTTCCCACTTAAGTTTAGTTTTTCGGTCCCTTGAAATTTCCATACAAAAAACTGCAAAAACACATTTTTTTTCACAGCTAAAACTGCTTCCCGCTTAAGAAGTTCAGCGCGGTGACTCCGTCACAAATGAAAACTACTAGCGAAAATATACTTGCAAAATGTCCTCTTTTGCCGAAAGTCATAAAATTTATGACTTATTTGTTATTATTGAATTTTACAGCAAAATCTACACATCCCATTTAAAAGGTTTTAGAAGTTTAGCGGTAATAAAGCGCCCTTGAGGTGATTTTCCCACGAAAACGGCGCTATAGAAGTAATCCAATTATTATTATTATTAATAGCATCATAAAATGACTTTTGAAGCAGATTATGCGAGACCAGAAGTAGGTAAACAAACCCTCTTTGGAATAATTTGACCAACTATGGAATTATAACATAAGTGAACTAGAGTTTTTAAGATTGCTGCACAATATTATCGTATTTTAATTATTTTTTATACCATCAAAAGTATAAAAACTTACATTAAAGTGAATTTAAAGAAGTCAAAAATCAAAAGCAATTTGGATTTCTTAATAAATCACGATTGAATGGATTCGCAAATGCCGGTGATGAATGGACTCGAGTACCAAACATCTCTACGCGTGAAACGTAGTGTATTTTTTTCAAACAGAGACACCCTATTACGGAATAGGTATGTCGGTACGGCATTTTAAGTTCTTTTTGTTATTTTACTGCAGGGTCTTTTCTGTTGATTTATTTAATGATCATTGAACTTACATTAAAACACATATAAATTGATAAAATTTTAGATTGCGTATCTAAAAATTCCGGTAACGAGCGGCTCATACTTTAAAATTCTGTTTTTAAAGTATGAGCCGCTTAAAATGCGCCAAATCTACATATTTGAAACTTATTTTTGAAAGGGAGGAGATAACAAACAAGCCATATAGAATACGAACATCGTTTTGGAGTTGCAATATATAGTTTCTTTTGCTGAAAATGGATTAAAATTCGATTAACTATTTTTTGGATAATCTGTGTCAGGGTCTTCTTCCTTTGATTTATTTAACTGGACATTATTATTTATTTAGAATGAGCGCGTATTGTCTTCATAAGTAGGTACTTCTTAGACCTATAATTAATAAACATCACTTTTTTACGTTGCTACCTACACCACTTTAACCCTTTAGGTGCCACATGTTTTGTTAAAAATGCTGGAGAAGTGTGGATAATCCATGAATATATATTATTTTTATTTTGATTACTTTTATTTTTAGACACTTGTTTTCAATAATGTGAAGTAATTTTAGAACCGCGGGTAAAGCGTGACGAATTTATGGCTCGAGCTATATATTGTTCAGTGGCACTCAAGTACAATAATGTATCGGAACGATATATCGTTCGGTGACACCTAAAGGGTTAACATACAGAATTCTTATTTGCTGACTGACAGACTTTAGTTTCCGAGGCCTAACTCACATTTGAGTAATTTTTTCCAGTTTCATGCTACAGAATATTCTTTTTTTCACTTCCGATACCGCTGACATCAGCATTTCCGCTTCTTTTATTCAACTTTATCAGATTCCATTTTTATCTCGATGAAAATGAACATTTGTTATCAGCGGTTGGGTGGGTGGCTTGGGATTTTTGAGTTTGCTATGACTAAAAAATACAATAATATTGTTGTAGCCGAAAAGCAAATATATTTTATATTTACTTTACCTGCCTATGAAATTATACACATAACAATATTTACCATGTTTGGGTACAATACTAAACTTCATTAAAAAAAATTGCCAAATTTGGACACCACTTGGAAGTTTTTTTTCCCGGTCCCCTGGAAAACTTCTAAGAGAATTTCAGTGTAGTTCACATCAGGTGCACTTTACACTACCTATATGGGTTAAATGATGTGAATTTCAACACTATTGTAGGTGAATTAATACCATTGTTGGGTAAATTCTGGTGATATAAGCAAGAACTATAAAAATGATATATCTAAGAGAATAGTTAGATATCTGTTACACATAAGTTACAGTGAATTTTTGAACAAAAATAAAGTGTACCAGCGTTGGGTGTGTAGTGCGCAGCGCAGTGGTTTCGGGAGCAGCCGGTGGGGAAGGCCAGCCCGGCTGACAGCCCATTCTCTCCGATCAACCTCCGGGCCGTGTTCTCCAACTCCTCGCAGATGGAGATCATGGACATGCCGGGTTTCACCCACTTCTTTATGTACTGCCTCGTCTGTCGACAAATAAGTAATTAGATTGTTTTTATATATATTGGCTAGTTGCGTGATGTTGTCTGGTACCAGGGACTAATAATAACTTACAATAGATGTACATTTTGTTTCAAATTAGGCATCAACTTTTATGGTATACCTTTAGGTACGAAATACCGCACCTACAGGTACAGTACTATGGAGTTGAAAGTCGGTTTGAATTTTAGTAGTTAATAAATCTGGACAACTTGAAGTCAATGAATGATACCTGTCTGTGAGCTTCTGCAGCGTGCCTGACTTCATTGTAGATGTCATTATGCAGGCGGTCTACGGCTCTCTTTTCCTCACTGGAGTACCTGTCCCGCGCCATCCGGTCGTCCATACCGGTAGCAGGACCGTGATCCATTATCTGGCCGATCGGGAATATACCTGTAAGCGTAAACTTGAACGTGTCAACTAATGATCAGAATACATACTACACTAACAACCATAATTGGGGATGCCATAGTATGTTTATAACAGCTCTGAATTTTTAGCTGTAAAATTATACAATAAACTTCCACTTAGTATCAAAGTAATTCAATCAATAATTTTATTAAGTCCAGCAAAACTTGGCATAAGGAGTTAACAGAAGAACTGACTAGTGTTCTTAAAAAGTCATAGAAATTACTGGAAATAACCCTACCCAAACCTTGAAGTTGAAATGTAGAAGTTGCTGAAACCCCCTTATTCAAAACCTAGTTGGCCTCAGCACAGGATCTCCCAGTGAGGAGGACTATGAAAAAAATTCTATAATACATGTATTTTTCATATTTATACCTAGAAATAAAAAAAAATTATAAAATAGAATTACTGTACAATTTGTTAATAGCTTGGAAGTTATTAATGAAACATAAACCAAATTATGAAGAAATAGAATTACTGTACAATCTGTTAATAGCTTGGAAGTTATTAATGAAACATAAACCGAATTATGAAGAAATAGAATTACTGTACAATCTGTTGATAGCTTGGAAGTTATTAATGAAACATAAACCAAATTAAAAGGGTAAAGTGTAAAAGAAGAGAACAGAACACAGATTTGTAGTAAAATGGAATAAAACACAAAATTATATAAAAAAAATAAATTAAATTTTAAGTTTTTTCCGCAGATCAATGATAATATCAGTAGTCCGTTATGCAAACGTTACCTTTGGGGAACTGTTGAGCGATAGGCACGCTGGGAGGACCTGCGGGGTCAACGACTGGAGCGGCCGCCTTTGGCTTCTTTGGTCTCTTCTTCTTTTTCTTCCCCTCAACCGCTGCAGTGGCTTCCAGCGCCTCATCAGCATCAGCATCAGCATCATCCTCAATATTTGCACTATCCAACTGCTTTACTAATTCAATTTCGGCTGTTGATTCTAAAATCGAAATAATTCATACAAACCGTTGTCTCAAGATTTAAAAAATAAAATACAGACAGGAGTTTGTAAATAGCTTTTAATTGTAGGCGAAGAATTCGCTGTTTCATGCGACTTAGGTCCGGGATTTCAGAACACTCGGTAATGTCATCACTTATCTTGTCAGGGTTTCTAGCATAGAGCAACTTGACGAACGTAAATATCTCTGATAGCGAACGAAGCAAGTAGTTTATTGTTTACCAAAATCACAAATAATCTATTATTGTAGTCGGCATTCCGTGTCTATATTTGCACAAGAAGTAAATGTTAGGTTGCTAGCAAATTATTATGCCTTCTTACATTATAAAATAGCAAGTCAAATGACAAACTAATTTTATTATTTAGAAAAAATATTACCAGCGTATTTATAAGAATTAAGCTAGACAAAAAGAAAAGGCGTATGAGAAAAAATATTTACCGACTTCACTGGCTGCCTTCTTCCTCTTTTTACGTTTTTTTTTCTTTTTCTCTGGATCTTGGGTTCCGACATCATCCTCCACGTCGTCGTCGGGACATTTTTCTATTTCGTCTTCTTTATGTTTTGACTTTCCTATTTCTGCTTCGACAGCAGCCATGTTTACTAGGTTATGTTCAATGAAATGTGAATGGATACGGATACGAGCAAATCCTCCGCAGGTACATGACGGCAACTTAATAAAACATGCATTGTCTTGTAAAAAGTGCCACACACTGCGCGACAATGTAAAATTAAAACCAAGGAAGCGACAAAGGCAAATGGTTCAGGAAATAGAAAACAACGATTTTCTTCGCGGTTTCAACAAAATAATTACCTACATAACTTATATTTATTTTATTTCATAGGACTGGCAAGAGAGGCCGACATAAAATAATTGAATTGCGTTAATATTTCGCTGTACGGCAACAATGTTGAAACAATATTTTAATTTATTTTAGAAACTAATGCGGGTCACACATGTCACTAATAAAGTTTTTAGTGACAGTAAAACTCGTTTAAAAAGTTACTATATATGTGGGCATGACATATCTCACGATATGGCTCACCATACAATCCCATACAGTTGTCACACACGAGTATTATAATATATCTGTGTCCATTATATGGCGAGCGTACCCCCCCCCCACACATACGAGGTGTGTTCAAAAGAAAAGGTGAATTTTGAATTTTTTCGAAAAGTATTTAATATCCATTTTCTCCCCTTCAAACTAATCCCCCTCAGATATAATGCACTTATGCCAGCGCTTCTTCCAATCCTCGAAGCACTTCTGGAATTTCTCACTTTCGGGAGCGACCGTAGGGGTGGTGGAGGTCGGGGAAATGTCCCGTTAGTGGCCAGTGGCGGGTAGGCACGAAAAACGTCATTCAGGGGCGTAGAAAACGAAGATGATAACGTGCACTTTATCGTCCTCTTCTTTCCCACGCCCGGAATTCCGCTTATCGAGAGCCAAATGAAATGAAAATGAAATCGGGCGTTGCACAAATCAACATTGTGCAGACATAGTTCGATATAGAGGTTTGTATCTAAGTCACGCTTCCATAGAAGATGCACGAACTCGATAGAGATTTGTATCTTGTCGCGTCTCTATCGAGAGTTTTGTACAGGTTTGGTGTTATGCAAACGGAGGGTATTACGAACTTGATTACCACGTCTGGTACATGTGTACCAACATAACAAAAAAAAATCGATAATCGAATGTACACAGCCCGCGAAATTCAAAATTCACCTTTTCTTTTGAACACACCTCGTATATATATATATAGTGATATTATATTGTATGTGACAAGCAAATTAAAACAAGTAACGGCATGACAGTATGACAGATGCTAGATTTTACAATTGTTAATGTTTCCTTTTTGTCAGGTTTTTTTATTTTTAATATTTCTTTTGAAAATGGTAAATAGAATATTTTTGCAAAATATCGCATCAATTGGCCGGTAAAGGAAGAAGACGATAATGGTAAGATATTACCAGCTAGAAATTGCCGTAAAACCTAGTTTTTTTTCGAGAGCCATTACTTGTTTTTATTTTCAACCGCTTGAGATTTCTTAGAGATAAATATAGAAATACATAGATTTTGATTAAGTAAGTCCTCAGATTATAGAATTTCATGATCTGAGGGTATGTCACAAAATGCTAAAACACCAGTTTCTGAAAAAACGTTCCCTACTTACTTGGTTTTAATTCCGCACAGCCGTGCGATACTTGGTTCTAAACTCAAATAATTCAAAGCCAGATATCATACATTCTTCTTACACTCCTTTCTTCGTTTATTCGCTCCACATGCCCAAACCATCTAAGCGTCCCTTTCTTAATCTTACTCATTACGCTTACATCAGCCTTGAATTCTTTACGAATTTCAATATTTTTCACACGATCATACATGGTTTTACCACACATTCGTCTCAGAGATCTCATTTCAACGGCATTAAGTTTACTTTCATCCTTCTTCTGCCAATTCCATGCCTCACTGCCATACATCAGGGTTGGTATTAGCACTCCATTGTGGACTGCTAGCTTCGCTTCTTTGGACAACTTTCAGTCCTCCATTAATGGAGTTCCCTGCATTCATCCTTCTTTCAATATCCCTATCAGTCTTTCCATCTCTCGTAAACATACTTCCCAAACATACAAACTGACCGACCTGCTCCAAGTATTCGTCATTCACAACTATATTGGACACTGTTTTCGTACTCTCTCTTTCAAACACCATGACTTTAGACTTACTTACATTCATCATTAGCTCGTTCTTCATGCATACTTCATTCATCCTAGATACAAGGGACCGTAAATCTTCCATACTGTTAGCAATCAGCACCGCATCATCCGTATACAACAGGTAACATACTTTCAGATTACTCATTTTCGTGCCCAAGCCCACCTCTTTCAATTCTTGCATACAATTATCCATGTATATATTGAATAAACACGTTGACATTACGCAGCCTTGCTTAACACCTTTTGTGATGTCAAACCACTCCGTAAAATCACCGTTTACCCTAACACATGCAACGCTTTCCTCGTACAGAGACGCGATTGCCTGTATGAGATTCGTATTCACTCCATACTTGGACAATACCTTCCATAATTTTTAACTATCAACTTGGTCCGTACTCTTTTGTAGATCTACAAAGGCACAGAAGAAAGTTTTTTGCCAGAAACTTCTCTGTTAGCATACGCAACGAGAAGATCTGATCCATACACCCCCTTCCGCTCATAAATGCACCTTGCACATTCAATATTTTATCATTTGTATTCTTTCAATCAATATCCTACCATACAGCTTTCCAACTGAACAGGCTAATAGCCCTGTGATTTCCACATTCCACACGTGACCCTTTACCTTTGTATAGAGGCATGATCACAGCCCTCTTACAATTTAATGCCGTGTAACCCTCCTCTAAACACTGGTTAAAAAGCTTGCATAACTATGTGAGAATTATACATCTATCTCCTTTAAAGTATTCAGCAGCAATATTGTCGAAACCAACAGCCTTACCATTCTTCATACATTTAATCGCTCTTTTTATTTCATCCATGCTGATTTTGGGAACATTCATGTCATCGTCATTCATACCTGATTCGCCACTGGGACCACTATCAGTCGGGTTGCTTTCAAAAATCTCTTCAAAGTATTTCATCCATCTCACATTTATTTCTTTCTCATTCGTTAACATTTTTCCATCTTTTGATTTTATCACTTTCATACATCCGCTTCCTGGACCACTTCGGGACTTTTTGACCTCCTTCCTATTCCGGACGTTTCTTTCGTTCTTTCACTCCAACACTTACTCTTTTATTACATCCCTTGTATACTTCATTCGCTTTGTTCCGTTCTTCACTAGGAGTATTGCCAGTCGCTATCAGACATAACCACGCTTTCTTCTTCTCTGAGACCAGTACTTTAATTTCATCATCCCACCATGCATCGCCTTTCTTCCTACCTTGCGTACTTATTCCACATTCCTCTCTAGCAGATTCACGGAGACTCACTTTTATGTGGTTCTATGTTTCATCTATACTTAGACCGTTCATTTCCTTCTCATTCAATCTCCTCTCTAGACGACTCTCATACACACTTCTCACAATATCGTTTTGTAGTTTTTCTATTTTGACTTTGTTGGAGTCGACACCGTTTTCACTTTAGAGCGCCAGCCGCTGAAGAGGTTTACTCTCGACACAACCAGGAAGTGGTCGGTTTCAACCTCAGCCCCTCTGAAGACTCTTGTGTCTTCGGTAACGGCTCTCAACCTAGAGTCAATTACCACAAAATCAATAATTGACCTCTCATTTCCTCTTTCCCACGTATATTGGTGGATACCTTTATGATCGAAGAAGGTATTTGATACAAAGAGGTTCCACTCTAAACATACTTCAAGTATTCTGTTACCATTGTCATTCGTTTTTTTATCTCCACATATACCTAAAGCCGATTCAAATCCATCCGGTCTAATTCCCACCCACCCATTTAAGTCTTCTGCCATTATAATCCTTTCGTTCAAATTTTTTAGTCTCATTACATCTCTCACGCTAGTCTAAAAATCATCTTTCACTTCATCGCTTTCAGAATTAACAGGAGAATAGCACACAACAAACAACACCCTTGTCAAACCGATTTTGAATCAGATCCTCATGATTCTTGGACTTACGCATTCATACTGCAACATAAATTCAACCATTCTGGGAGACAGTAACGCTGCAACACTCTGAGACGCCCCCTCGTCATCTGGCCTCCCAGATCAGATGACGAGCGTATCGCTATGTTGAATCGTACCGCTTCCCTTTTTCATCACCGGTCAGTGGCTGAGTTGGCATCGCGTTTGGGGCTCACCCAGGCGTCGTGAGTTCAATTCCTCGGCTAGCTAAGTCCTCCATTTACAACACAAGCAATATCTTCCACTTACTGTGATGGTAGTAGGAGATTTTCAAATATTGTCAGGTTATTCGTAACCAGGGAATATTTGTCTTTCTTTAAAAAAAAAATGCTCTCTGTTATACAAAGTACATCCAAACTTTTGCTTACCATCGAATCACATAGTTCATTCATCTTTCTTTCCATACCTCCTCTGACATTCCACGTGCCAATTGGATATTGTTCACGTTCCGTCCTCCTCTTTGCGCCACCGAACGGTTGGCGTTGTGATGGATAGCGAACCTCATCGACACCTGTGCCGGCCATACCCTTCCTCCTAAATACCACTATATATCTAACATGAACATAACATACCTTAACATAATTGCGCTATATAAATCCTTTGTTATTATTATTATTATAGTATCTACCTACGCAAAACATTAAAATTGTCAAAAACAAAACAAAAAAAAACAATAAAACAAAAAAAAACTCTTTAAGGTCCAAAGTTCCAACTAAAATAAGGCGTCTTATTATCACTGCATTTAAATTGGAAATTGTTTTGGAAACACTGGTTTCAGTCCCATGTCATCCTTCCAAACGTAGAAACTTGTACCGGTGAGGACTGGCCGGGGCGGTTGGGAGTTGGGGGGGGGGGGGTATAGGCGGAATGTATAAAATATGCCTCATACTTTCGATATTTTTTGCTTTGGTTATTATATGCGGGCAAGTTTTATTTCAACTTTATTTTACTTGCTTATTTTCTCTGACCGGACCGGTTTCAGACAATCATTTCCATCTTCAGACTGATACATTTTAGTGGCAGAGGTGTATAACAAATGATTTTATGTACATTTTGATGATAGGTATATATTTCGTGATTTTATATATTGTGAAGTTTAAGATCTTATAATTTATCAATTAAGTAACTCTACATACCTATGTGGCTTTATTTTGAATTTTATAAAAATGTGTTAGGTGGGCTAAATTGTATTTTAATTGATGATTTTACAGAGTTTATTTAGTTTAAAGGGTTGGTGAATATTGTGTGATGTGCATATTTTAGGACTTTCCTCCTCATTTGCTCGAAAAATAAAAGCGTCAAATTTAATAAAAAAAACAAAGATGATAGATAACAAAGATGGGTTGACAGCTGGCAGCTATATCGTATGGATCCTCGGTTTTTGGCGATAGATACAAAAATTCAAACTTTAAAAATCAATTTTCGTATGAAATTTTGATGACATCAAAAAATCAACTGTCTATTCAGTTAACAAAAAAAAAGTTAGACAAATATTAACCTATGAGAACTTCATAAAATAAAAGATCAACTGGAATAATTACACACATATATAAATATACATATATATATATTGTGATTATATTTTCCTTGGACTTGACTTGACGCTTGACTTGATCGCGTAAATTTTAACCAGACGGTTAAAGGTTAATATGGCAGGGTACTCCTGTCTCTCCGATCACCGCCCTTAAGGTCCGGGCGGGGGGCTGCCCCTTTTATTAAAAAATCCCTACCATCTTTCCCAATAAATAACATCAAACCCCAAATGCTGACTTCCAAACGGTTGGAGATAAAAAAAACATGTTAGTACTTACTAAGTATTGGCTACCAATACTATTGGTAGCCTTTTCATGGCTACCTTACGACAAGTTGCGACGATTTTAGGCTTCCGTAAACAAACGTATCGAGAACACGAAAAATATTTAACATAGGGTTTTAAAATTTTCTATGTGAAGGAAGCTAAAAGCCCTGCTATTTTTCGAGGGTTATGTCTCAATGTTGTGAAGTCCAAAATGGAGTACATACATAATATATTGTTATAGTAGGTTCAAAAAGTAAAATACTAGATATAAAATGTAAATTTTTATATCTAGTAATTTAAAAATTACCCCCATAACCGGTGTTTTATATAGACTCCGCGGGTTACTTTCCACTTCTCTATTAAGACCGATCTAGCACGCTATGATTCACTCACATTTAATATATCTTTCTGGGATCTGGGGATTAGCCACCAAAAAAAAATATTTCCGATCCAAGTCATTCAAAATAGAGCCCTACGAAATATCTTTACCTTGCTATGGGCACACACGTCAAAGACATCTACGGAAATTCCCAAATATTTCTGTTTAACACCATTCCCACCTGTGAAATTACAAATACTCTCTTGCATGTAATTCAACACTCGGCACATACTAACACCACACTCAATTTCAATCATGACGTACACCAACACAACACAAGAAACCACAACAAACTACATATACCAAAAATACACTCAACAAAATATGGACTAAAATATTTAGAATACACATCTTACACACAATACAGTAAATTACTCAACGATATTAAAACTGCAAGCCAATGTGAATATGAAAAGGTCTCAAAGCAAGATGCTCTTACTCTATTATTTGTAAGAATACCTTAAGGATTACTGCTGTGATGTGTCTCTGTAATAAGTATAACTATATAATGTACCAGTGATGTGTTTCTTTATAATAGGTGTCTCTGTACACTTATATTATAATATACCAGTGATATGTAAAGACATAATAAAGATTACAAATGCATATTATGTGTTGTAAATGTAACGGATGCGCGCATGACTTGTTTCATACAAAATATAATTTTGGATTTGAGGCCAAAATACTCACCTAAACCTAATGATTTGTTTTTTCATCAAAAAGTATAGTATATATAGTATTTAAAATATCGACCCGAAAAAACGTTTTTTTTAAATGTTTTGTTTTTTTATTTTTATTTACGTAATCATATATACCAAATATGATAATAATAAAATAAAAAAATACAATAAACCCGAAAATAATTTTCTAAGTTGCCTCTAAAATTATGAAAATTGTTTTTTTTTTCATGGTATATAGGTACTTTAAAATTTAAAACAAAAATAAATACAATACTTCTCATACGTACTAGATATTTACTAAACCTTTAATTTAAAAACAAAATATCATTCAGTTTGGATGGGTATTTCGGCCTCAATTCCAAAATTAAGTTATGTATGAAACAGGCAGCGCAGCCGTTCCTCTTAAATATTAAGTATGTTTGTTTCTAAAAACTGTACTGCAGGTTTTGCATGTAATCCCACAATGAGTTTCTTAACTCTTGGGAATAAAATGCATAATGTATTGTATACTTATTAATAATTTTTTTTTTTTTTAAATTATAACAAAATAATTTATACTAGAAAAAAAAGTGACCAATCAAATATGTTGCTTACCTACTTCTTGAAGTGCTAGGTATTAGGTGGGGAACCTTACTTCTTCTTTAGCTCTTTAGTAGTGAGACAATGTGTATTTTATAAAATATAATACATCAATGAATGTAGGTACATCTTTTACAATTTAATCATCAGCCTTTATCTGTTTTGGTGGAAACCTTCATAAAAATAAAAATAAACATAAAGACAAAAAGCCATTTAAAAAGTTGTTAATTGATAATCTCTCTGAGATGATGAAAAAGGATGAGGTGGGTATAATTAAAACTAGAATGTTTTATGTATTGCACAATGCTTTTATACGGAAAATAATAATACATAAATTGGAAATACTTTTATAGAAAACAATTTCGTTACCTAGTTTATCAGAGCCCAATCAGCGCAATGACTTGTGGCTGCTGGAGAGGGTTTGAGATTTTTCTTGCATATCTCATTTGAAGGCAAACAAACTAATCTGTAAAGTCGTGGGCTTTGCTATTTAATTGTAGATATTGTTAGTTAGTTAATTTGGCCGCCTGCACAGCAAGTTTTGTAAATCTGCATACAATTTTATTGAAAGTTAGCCAGCTGTCATTCGGTCACAACACATATAGGGATACAAGTTTGTGATTCAGTGGGTGTATTTATTTATTCATTAAAAAGCAGACGTTTAAACAGTTTGTAAATAAAGTATTCGATTCGAGTCATGAATGCAATTATCCAAATTTGTGAAAAGTAAATTCATAAAAAATATGTAAATTGGATAAGGAGATACTATACAGTATTTCATAAAATACTGCTAAATTTTGATTGGTGCTCGGAAAATGATATTCAACATTCGAGAAAGGAAAAACACATATTTCTAAAATAATGGCCGGTATTTCAGTATTCAAGTTGCTATCTGGTAGTAATCCTGACAACCGAATCCGACTCATAACATACTGATAAACCGGCCGTAAGTAAGACTTTATTTGAGTATCCCTGCAGGAGCGGAAGTGAAATAAATACATTCAAATACGAGTACATAGTCAGATTCACACCTTTGATTCTATCGTAAATTGAAGTAAATAATTTAAACAGTATTTATTCATCGGTTTCCAGTGAATAATTTTTAAAAATAAATATGTACATATACTCGTATGTGTATAATTTAATAGTCATGGTTCACATAAACATCTTTGAATCCTTTAGCAATAATGATTAAATTAATTTATTGCCACGGGAGAATTTATAAAAGAATAGGTCGTTTAAACCAGAACATGAAAAGTACCCACAATAACAATCAAGATAATATTGTTAAGATTGAAAAGGAAGATTGTAAATATTTTACTAATATTATATATGTATAAAATATCGTAGTTTATCAACCTTTATTTTATGTTGCAAGCATCACACATCATCTCAAAATGTTTTGCACGAACAAATAATATTTTTTTTTTCTTCAATTTTACCAACGTTAGTAAATGTTTTGCGGTGACTTTTTTCAGATTCCCTTGATTATCCGTAACAAAAAAGTTTAGCTGGAATATTTATATCCCAAAGAGGTTTTTTTCTTTCGTGATTTGTAAAAATAGGAAATATGGTTTTTTTCCACGGGAAATAAAAACCTCAAGGTTATTCTGGAAAATCAATAAATTTGTTAAAAAAAATCACTGCACGACACCGGTATACATACAATACCTACGCACACTGCTTCCAACGGTAAGAAATCATTAAACAAACTGAATACTACGTCCAGCAATCACTGAAAACCGTATTTTTTGACGCTTATTGGAATTAAATATATTATTACGAAATAGTTGTAAGTATTGAACCTATGAATATGATTTTACAAATTAAATCCAGGATCTGTTTCATCTTACAGCGGGCATCTTCAGACAATTTAAACTATGTACTCGTATGTACACAAAACGTGTGTAGAATTTTCGCGTTTTAATTGGGAATAAATGGTCAAAGTAATCGCATTAATCAATAATAAGGAACTCCAGTGAAAAATATAATGGCTTTAAAAGTATATATTTATATAGATCATCGAACGCCGATTCTGAATATTATTATTGTATATAATTATACGTAGAAATTATAAATCGTTATTTAAAAGTTAACTAAATATCATCTTTATTTGGGTGACTTTAAGCTCTATAATTGTTGTTCAATATAAAAAAACTATTATTAATGAATGAAATTGAAGTATTCACGAGCAAACCAATTATCAATAAGGATATTATGATAATGTTAATGCTCAATACTATATTTTTCGAGTTAATGTTTCTAAAAAGGCACATAATTTTATTACTTATGTTTAGTTATGGTTTACCATGAATATAATATAACATTATGTACGGTAAAGCCCATCCTTGTTTTGACATTTGACATTCTAACCTCAAAACTGATCAAAACCGACCGGCCATAGATTTGGTGCGTTTTGACGGGCTTTGAAAAATAGAAACTTTAAATTATTTTAACTATGAAAACTAATTTAGAGAACAAAAAAAACTAAATATACTGGTATTTAAGTTCGAACGTTATCATTGATAATTTAAAAAAAGGACTGGCGTTCCTTATTACTGGACAATTGAACAAAAAGGAATATTTTTGTGCAGATCATCATTTGTTAGTTCTACGCTCTTCACGCGAAATAAATTAGTTTTCTTTGAAAATGATTTCTTCCCTTGAACGGGAGTATCGTACCTTTAGATAGGTAATAGGCATACACAGAGAGCACATATTTAGAAATTGCTAATAACTTAATAGTTAGAGTAGGGGTTATAATTACAAATGTACAAGTATTACAAAACATAATGTAAAACCATTATTATTTATTGACACAAAGTTTTAAATAAACTTCATTACACTTAGGGCACATAGGCATAAGTGAACAATGCGTTCATAAAATACTAAAAAGTTCACAGTCATTTGTTTTCTCAGGAAAACATCTCACGGAATTATGGTTAAAGTATGTCCCTAGATCACAAATGAATACAATATCTAACACTTGCTGAGAACTTAGTCCCGGGGAACAAATATGAAACGTCCTGCAGTCAGTTTTATCAGGGTAAAACTTGAAGTATTTCTTACCGTTACACGAAAAATTCATATTACCTGAACTTTTATCACTGAATGTTACTAAATGCACTGATTTTATTTGATAATTATTCGGTTCCTTCGACGACACGCTTTTATTGAAAACCGAATCAATAAAGCTCTCTGTCGTGGTCTCAAGATTGGCCACATCCAATGTCGTTTTTGCAACGCTGTTTTCAGTGGTCACTTTCAGTAAGTCGAAATGCTTACGAATATCACTCTCAGTTGAATACGGTTGATTTTTATCAATCATGCTTGCTTTGAAGCTGGCTTTCGTAAATGATTCTGGCATCAAATTTGAAATTGTAGAAAAGTGAAATTGTTCCAAGTATTTATCAAGTGATTGCTTTTTCAAATGATACTCATTTTTACTCTCTGATTTCTTGTTTTCTGATTTTTCCGCATCGCTCGGTGGAATCTCAGAATAGGTGAGGGGCTCGTAGTTGTCGTTAACATAATCTGGTGGTATCCAATGGGACGTTTTACTTTCATTAACTATGTCGGATGAGCTAGTGACTGTTAATGGTTCTACTGTAAAAACATAACCAGTTCTTTGTTCGTCGGCTTTTTCATAATTAATGGCAATATTGTGCGAAGGCTGTGTAGCCGATTCTTCAACTTTGAGAGGGATATCCAAATCTGTGGAAGGCTTAGTGGTTGTTATTCGATGAAGTTTTGATAAATTTCCGAAGATGTTTCGTTTTCTAATCCTGATGAATAAATTAGTATGATTTGTTCTCGAGTATCTCTTGCCCCGGGGTTTTTGAAGTTTTGGCACATCGAGGAAGAAAGGATCTAAGAGAACATCAGATTCCTTATAATTATCGTAATTAGTGGGCACCAATGGATGGACTGCGTGAACAAGACTTCCTACGGTGTAGTTTAACTTCTTGCCATTACTATCGCTAACACTTGCACTCGCTGTTACTATAACCCTTGGGAGGCTTTTAGTGTAATTGTTATTTCTTGTCGCCCAAGTATTATAGTAAGGGGTGGACGTCACGGTGGTCGTCTCCACACGCTTATCAGGAACGTCAGACGGTTCATACTTATCCGCATCTTGACTTCTCTTATGGTCAAAATGGTAATTAGTAAAATCTTGATGAATAAATGGGAAAGTTGGAGTAAGTTTCTCAAACTCGAATTCAGATTCTATGGATACTTCGTGTCTTTCCGAAGGTTGGTAGCTTTGGAATGGTTTCGGCGGATTTTTAACGTTAGGCTTTGCGCTTAGATTTACATTGGAGTTGGGGCTCTTTGATTTAAATCCTTGTGGAGTGAGGACCGGTTTTCTGAAACTAAAATAAAGTGGTTCATCTGGATGTTGCTGTTTGGGAGTGCTAGGTTTCCCCGGATGCCCTGTTGGAAGTTGTCCCTGCGCCACGGGAGTGGGTAGAAGCGGAGTTCTCTTAGGAGTATTGAAAGCGGGGAAGTTGCTAAATGAATGTGACTTGTCCTTGTAGACCTTTGTATCAGGGGAATTTGGGGTAGAACTCGACGATAAGTACGTTCGGCTAGGTTGATTGTGTTCGATATTTTTATTGTGATTTTTTGAGGCCCCTCGATTAAAAGTTCCCCCTCCAGTATGAGTGGTGACAGTAACGTGTGAATTTTGACCATCACTAGAAAATGATTGTTGTTGAAATGACACTGCGGGAGTTTTCCGGCCTAGATTATTGTGTTGAAAAACAAGTTCATGAGGGTCGTATACGTGCGAATGATCCTGGAGGTCTGTGGATTTTTCATCACCTACATTGCTTGATAAGTCATAATGGGGAAAATTGGGTTTGTGGCTATCCGCGACAGATGCTGGACGTTGCAGCTGAGAGTCAGAGTTGTAGTGTGGCAAGTTCGGACTGGTAGTGTTCTTGATTGGCGTAGTACTGTCTTCGTTATCGTCTATTAAATCATAAACTTCATCTTCTGCATCACTTGGGGGGTTGTGGAAGTTGTAAGATGACTGTACTGTGGTGTGATAATAGGTTGGTTTGATGGTCGTGTGGAATGTCGGCTGCGTTGTCGTCTTTTCCGTGGGTTTCTTTGTAGTTATCGTTGTTGTCGCCATTGTTGTAGTTGTTTTAGTTGTTGTTGAAGGTTCATCGTATACCTCTTCGATGTCGTACTCTTCGTCTTCATCTCCGGTGTCGTCATTAGTATCTGTGGATATAAAAAAAGGAAATTAAAATATAAAGTTAATTAATCTCTACTAAAAGTGTATCAAACGGGCCATATAGGGCAAACCGATTTGAACAGATAAAGACGTAAACAAAATACGTGCAAGTTAAAACTTGTGTGAACACCTGCAAACGTCATCAAAACAATACGTGCCAATTGAATGACCTCTGAAACAAACAAGATCGTCATAATAACAACAAGTGCATATTGAATCCTGCCTAAATACCTCTCCGTATACCCAACGTTCGGCCAATAAAAACCAATACCCTGTGATATGTTATTCATTCCCGACAGAGGCCCTGCCCGAGCAACATCCGAGCAACATCTGAGCTGAGACGCTCCTTCACCTTGAAACTTGACGACCATCATTTATCTCCACTTGAATGCCGTCCTCGGATATGCCCGAGCCCGTCCGGTTCGACCCGAAAGCCGTCCCTCGATATGCCACAATATGAGCACGACAACGACCGGTCCGACCCGAAAACCGTCCCTGAATATGCCGCAACCCGAGCCCGACAGCCACCTAGCCTACTCACGAGCTTGCAGCGACCGGTCCGACCCGAAAGCTGTCCCCAGATAATCAACAACCCGAGCCCGATAGCCACCCAGCCTATCCACGAGCTTGCAGCGACCGGTCCGACCCAAATGCCGTCCCCGGATATGCCGCAACCCGAGCCCGACAACCAGTCAGCCTACTCACGAGCTTGCAACGACCGGTACGACCCGAAAGCCGTCCCCGGATATGCCGCAACCTGAGCCCGACAGCCACTCAGCCTACCCACGAGCTTGCAGCGACCGGCCTGACCCGAAAGCCGTCCCCGGATATGCCGCGACTCGAGCCCGACAGCCACCCAGCCTACTCGCGAGTTTGAAGCGACCGGCCCGACCTTGAATACCGGCCCCGGATACGCAGCAAACCTCGCTCATATGACAGCTGACACACCTCAAGCGGTCGACCATACTGGCTGGTGCTACAAATCAAGTACGCTCAGGGCGACGACATCCCCATTTGGAAACTACCAAACATCTTTCTCAGGAGGACTAGCGAATCACAATAGCGATGCGTCCCTGAATAAATATTTACACTCCCTTATGCGGGCCTATACGTCTCGTACAAAAACTAAAATACTTAATTTAACATATCACAATCAGTAGAAATCACAAATATTTTCTTATTTCTAATTTTGAAAAGGTCAATTCATGGTAGAATTCCATATTACAATGATTTTTTTTATTAAAAACCTTAATCGCAGGAAAATAAAACAAAAACTAGAAAGAACCATCTGTTCAAATAAACGCTGACCCAATGCCATTATATAACTTAAAAAAACCCATAGATTCAGAAAATAAACACAATGTAATCCGTCTTCCACAGGATAATAAACCAACAGGAAAGTACTTTTTAAAAACATAAAAGTAAATAGTACTATCAGCAATAAAAAAATTGATTTTCTAATTTTCTACCTTCAGTTTTTGGTGAATCAGCTTTGATGATCGGAGGGGCAGTGTTTCCGTATAACTCCAGGTTGAGACTGTAGAAGTGTTCTGATCGGCTGCAGTCCACTTCATCGACTCTCTCACAAACCCTGGTCTCCTGTAAACAAACGCATTAGTTTTACAAATTGAATGGTTGAAAAAAGAATGCTTTGGGTTTGCGTGGAAGATCGGTCGATTTGAAAGTTTTGTTCTATCCATGGAGCAGGTGAACGATCAGGGGGTGATATATTCAATATAATAATAATAATAATAGTTGGATGACTTGTATAGCGCCGTTTTTGTGAAAAATCACCTCAAGGGCGCTGTATATATGTCTATTATCTTCATCGTGGCATTCATTTAGGCCATTCGGGTATACTGGGTGGGTTTCCAGTTTCATCTCTAAATGATTGTACGATATTTCAAATATTTTTTTATTCTTTCAATACTACGAACCTGATCAAAAACGGTGCCATTGAGGCATAGGAACTTGATGTCCATAGGCTCCTCCAGCTGGCCTATGGTGCATACGTGGAACATTTGGCAGTCTGTTTCCAGGTCGGCGTAGTACCCACCAATCACCTTGCCGGCGCATGAGAAATTCGTATCGGGCAGGTTATCAAAGTCCAGGTACTGGAAAAGGAACAGATAACATATACTCGTATTAAATTAAATTATCTTTTATAACTTCTCAAATGACACACATCCCCCACTATGACACCTAATATATGTTCTGCCATAATTTTGTAATATTTTAAAGTTAGTAAATATTTTTCCCTCATGATGAAATGGTTGTTCCGAAAACGGTCGGCGCAAAATAGAATAAAATATTTGTGTATTTTTTGCAGTTTTTCCACCCAGAAGGAAAGGCCCTGAGGGAAATAATTTCCCTTAAGACCTATGTCATCTTTGGAATGCCGTGTGGGGGGTCTTTTAGAGGATAGGAAAGAGTGAACCTGGGTCGTGAAGAGACCCAAGTTGTAGGAGGGAGGACACATAGAGGCCAGCAAATCATTCCACAGCCGAGCTATTGAACACAAGAACGAGTCGTAGAAGTGACTTGTACAAATGTCAACCCTGTACAAATATTGGGCGCATGTTTGGCGTATTTATCGATTGTGCACCGGTGCCGAAAAGCTCAATGACGCAATTTCCTCAGAGCATCTCCTATTGAAATACCAGTAGAACAAGGACAGCATTCCCACCTGACGTCTGCACTCCAAAGATTGCAATCCGTCTAAGATAGACGAATCTATCAAACGGACCGCCCGTGTCTGCACAGAGTCAAAGGTTTTTTCAAATATTTTGGGGTTCCCAACCAGAGGTGGCGGCCAAATACTTAAGTGGGGCGTACTTGTGATTGGTATAGAGTCAGCAGTCGCGTATTATTAAAGTATCTGTGGGGGTTGTGCAGTACGCCCAGCTTCTGAGAGGGTAAATTTACCCTGGCTTCGATGGAACCCCCATAACTGGGTCGGTCACTTAGGGTTACACCAAGCATATCAATGGAGGGCTTGTTGGGAAGATTGTTTTCATTATAGGAGACTAGATTGTCATTTAGATCCCCTTTAGACGTAATTAGACATGATTGGGTCTTTGAAACATTAAATTCGACGGGGTTATTCTTGCTCCAAGAGGAAACCTTCTCTAGGTTACCGTCCATCCTCTGCTTCAAAGCTCTCCGAGCTATTGGAGTTTGTGTACCCTTTGGGGCTTGTCAAACAAAAAGCTATTATGGACTGTACTGTTATCCGCGTAATAAAGCATATGTCAAGAGGTCATTGATGTGCAACAAAAACAAAGTCGGAGACATAACCGATCCTTGTGGATGCCAGCGTTTATTGAATGCGAGGAAGAGATGAAAGCGTCAGCAACCGTCTGAATCGATCTCTCCCCCAACAACCAATCCAAGTACACAAGGATACGGAAGTCCGTAAAAAGGCAGTTTATTGACAATTCCTCGGTGACAAACCCGGTCAAAGGCCTTGTTAATATCCAGTGCAACCGTTTGAGTCCTACCGTGATGTTCCAGACACCGCTCCTAAATATGCGTCACATACAACGCAGATCACCGTACGAACGGCGTGGTTTTTACTCTCGTTGATGGGGTAGCCCACCCTCTGTCGTGAGCCTGAGGGTCGGGCCCCTGTATTATCGAGCGGCTTGGACAAAGGTAGCCAGTTGTAAAGGGTCTCCCTCCACCAGCCTCCCGATCTGGCCCGCCATGGAAGTAGGTGGGCCAACGCACCCGCCGACAATACCTGGACAAAACTTACTCCACGAACCCGGGCACCACTGCTAAGTCACCAAACGTAGCGAATCACATGGAGTGACCTATGGCAGAAGCATTGGTCATTCAATAAATGGTTCCCGGGGCGGCGGTACCCCCATACCCGCCTCCTAAATAAATAAAAAAGTTAAAACATTGTTTTATTATTTCATTTAATTTTTTAATTTTTTTTAGGTCATCAACTCTAAGGCCTGAATATAACGAGCGCGAGTGAGAAAAGAAGAATTCAGAATGATGTTCATTAAAATGAAGAGTTTTCACAAGAGTGCAACGAGGATTTGAAGTTCACCATTCACTTCTATTATATGCTTAAGTGAATATTTTCTAACGGAACCGGAGTTTGGAAACTGAAACCTATAACAATATCACGGGGAGTGCTATTATAAACGTCCGTTACCAAGATAATCAGCATTTTAGTCATGTTCTTATAAATGGAAAAAACCCCTTCCTTCAACCTATTATGGAAAATATGGTTGAGAATATCGTGAAAGTGAAATTTGGAAATTGCTGTGTCTGAAGTAGTGGTGGGCGAAGCGACTCGGTTTAGTGAACCGGATCACTAAATCAGCTCTCTGTAAAGATAATTCTGGAAAACTGGACGAAAAAAGTATCGTGTAAGAGCGTCTTAAGGACGTCTTTAGGAGGGCCAAAGGAGCGAGGGACAGGGCACGGTGCGGGGGGACGCGAACCGTCGTTCAATCGAGCCGTATCACCGAACCGGTAAACTACAAAGAGCTGATTTTGTGATCCGGCTGAGTAAACCGAGCCGCTTCGCTCACCACTAGTCTGAATAACGTGAGGAAATCGATTGGGATGAATTTGCTCTCATCTCGCTTTGCAGAGGAGGAAGATTCTTTCAAAATTGTGGTTGATTCCCTCGCGTAACTTATGAAACCTTTTACAGTCTTATTACTTTCAATTAAATAAGCTCAAAACGATCAGACACAATTAAGAACCACATAAAAGTGCTGTCGAGTGATTTTAAAAGTAATTGTTGCTTTTCTAACTCGTAACTCGTAGAACAGCGCAAAGGATTAACATTAACCAGGTCTGGGAGATTTTCAAGGCACTGAAAGTTGCACGATCAACCTTGTCAAAAAATGACGCTCATAAATGACTTAGTCATTACTTAATGTAGGCATATTTCAAGCGCAAGTAAAAGAAATAAATGCTTTCATGGTGCCACCATACCGACAAGGAAGTCAGAATAGTTAACAAAATAATTGGCTTGTTTATTTTATTGATGTGTTTCTTTGTTTTGCGAGCGATCAATAATATCGTCATATCCATATTATTGCTCAATGTTTCCTTTAAAGATTCACAGCGCAGTTGTTCGGTAAATGATCTCACTCGGAGAATCCGGAAGAATGTTTTATGTACAAGAGATATTAATGAAGGAAGTTATACGAGTATATATATGAATGGGTGTAATATCTCCGACATACGAGTATCCATCTGTGTTTCACGCGTAAGGACTTTTGAAAGGAAATTGTTGTTTTTTTATTGGATTGAAGATTAAATTTCCCGTGAATTACGACGAAGTTTCTACTGTGAATACGTTTTTTTAATCTTACCCCGGGTTCGGCCGCGCTGGAGAGGTGGAAATTATTCTGGAATATGAACAGGAGCAGCCACAGCCAAACTGAAAGAGAAATAAAGTAATATTAGATGGGTACTGGAACCTGGGCACAGGGGTATACAAACGTGTAAAATGAACCAATCAAGATATTAGTTTCTTAACTAGGAACACAAATGTCGCAATTAGAATCCATGCATGACATCAAATATATGTTTTTGTAGAAACAAAACAGTACACTGGAATTATTTCCAGAGAACATAGTGGGTTCTTACAATGTCTTATTTATGCAATGAATAATTAACGGTTGATGTGTGCAGTGTGTAATATATACTCGTATGTGTGTATGTATGAGTATGTTTGTAGGTGCGAGAAGTAGTGATGTACACGCGAATTGAGCAGTTAATATCATTGACATGATGCTCCTTTTAAATGTGACCAGTGAATCCAAAAATTGTCGAGTTTAGGCACATATTATTAAAGAAATGAAGAGCACGGTTATTTGGCAAATTTACTGTCGCATTTGTTTTGAAGTTTGGTACTATTACGAGTATTGTTTAAAAATTTAAGTAGAAATATTAAATCAGCTACAGTTCGTCTTTGGCAAAGATTGAAATGTACATTGGAAGTTATTGTTGAATTTGTAGGCGAGATATTTTACAAATTTGTTTTGAATGCAATCTATACTATCGATTTACATTTTATACTGAGGGTTCCAAATCGGTGACGAATATTAAAGTGTTCTTTTGACTAGTGATGAATATAAAACTTTAATGAAAAATTGTTCTCAGCGTACAGTTCATATTCGGAATTTTGAAAACATGATCCAGTTTCGTTTTTATGTACACGTTGAATATGAGTGGAGCGAGGTGGGATCCTTGGGAGACACCTATATAATACCTCGATAGACTTTGGAGAAGACACCGTTGTTTAAGATTACCTGATAACGGTAGGACTTAGTCCAACTAAACTTTTTCAAAAGAATTGAGTGAATTGAGATCAAATGCCTTAGAGAAGTTTGTATACATGTTATCAACTCGCTCCTTGTCGTCCATCTCGCTATTCAATAAGATAGGAAAAAGGGCCAGGTTGGATGTTGTAGACCGACCTCTCATAAATCCGTGCTGATTCGGTGTAATTATTGTGGTAATAGCCGAGTATAATTGATCAAAGACGATTTTTTGGAAATCTCTCCTTAGAGTAGAACGTTGTGGAAACTGGATTTAAAGATATAACTATAAATAAAAAGGTCTGATGACGGCCGATTTCCATTTGAGAGGAAACGATCCTTCTGTTAGTGTTTTATTATTATTTTTTTTTAATAAATGGCACAAACAAAAAGACATGTAATTATTTACTAGAGATGCGTATACCTAATAATTCCAGGTAGCCTGTCACTTCCTGTTTTTTTTTACTATCTACGCTTGAGAGATATTTATAGGTGATGTCTTTGTTTATTTTTATTGAAGATGTTAATGCATTGTTAAGAGAATTCTTCTCATTAACATCATGTGTTAGAATTTAATTTGCAAACACCGTTGGAAGTCATCAGCAAACAAGTCTGTCACTTGTTTGCTGTCGTGGAATGATAGTTCACGTGTTCCGGTGAAGCGGGAGATTTTTGTTGGGTCCATACTTTTTAAATATTATTTTGTATATTGGTTTCCAATAGAACAAATAATATTTAAGAGCATAACACGTATGAATGAGATTAGAAATATTCTTTTGTCTTATTCTTGTAATGAGAAAGATCGATGATGTAATGGATTATTTTTAATTTCTGTTTCGTTATATTAATTGAATTGTTAATATAGATAATACCCTATGTAAAGCATTATTTTGGAAATTAACTTCAAAAGGGTAACAGTTTCGTTACACTGGAGCGACGTTATAAATATCTTTGTGATGAATGGATAAATTCGATATGTTTGCTTTAAACTTATAGTTTCATAGTATTGAATTCCGTAAGTGTAAAAGTTTAACTTTAGGATGCACAGCTTATACCCGTGCTGTGCAAGCGGGTTCCCCGTTTACAAGTAGTTATTTCAATGTATTGTTTCCCCCCAGCCAGAGTCAGCTTGGAACTCCACACCTAAGGCTATATTTGTAAACAAGCAAGCAATTATCTTTGTGATGGTTCACATTTTGTCAAATCACGTTTTAAATAATAAACAGTGATTTATTTATAACAAAATAAATTAATGTACAACTTGGTGGTTCTGACAATGTCCGCATCTCCGAGACATTTAGTGAATTTTTTCCTAGGTATGGATTTAATTTCAGTCATTATGTCTATCGTTAAGTATTTATATTAGAAATTTCGTAAAGTTACCCTAGGAAACGCATTTAAAAATGAATACTTAGTATGTAGGTACAATTGTTTGTCATTGTATAAGGAAAACTATTGCCAAGAATAATATTCAAATGTCGCCCATTACAGCCACTTTTTAATAAAATGCTAATCTTAGACATTCGACAGCTATACAAAAATACTATTCTCATGTACTGTAACGTAACACAATTAGGAGAATCTAGTCGTTGGTAGAATAACTCTAGCCGATAGTTAAATAAAAATACACCTAGCCGCTCGTCGATGGTCGCGCTTCGACGAAGAGCGACACGTTTCCGACCGCCATCGTTGTTTTTGGCCGGCGAGACAAGCGAATCGGACACGGTTTCCAGCCGCCATTACGGCGTGGGCTCGCATTGAGCGCCCGCCATTACTAATCCAGACTAATCCAACAATTAAACCCGTTAGTCATCACATCTAGAATGCATTATTCTTCAAACGAAAACAGCCTTCGCCCAACTACAGTTCTCTTATATTGCTCTCAAAATGTTCAACTCACTGAGTACCGGATACTAGGAAATCGAAATCTGATATATAGTCTTTATACCATCAGTGTTCAAATTGATTATTTTCAAAAGGAAGGAATTATTTGATAGAATGTCTTACATCAGAAAAGAGATTATTATTAACATATTAACTTATTTAATAATATTTTAATTTTATTTTTTAAAGTAATAATAAGAATAGAATCATATTTCCTATACATATATATATTTATGTATAGGAAATATGATTCTATTCTCATCTTATTTTATTTGATTTTTCTTATATATTTACTAAATCTCTACTTTTACATTTTCTTTCAACATGTAACTTTATATTGTTTTTAAGATGCTTCTGTTTATATTTTTAATTTTTAATTATGTTATGTTAATTTTTTATTTCTTTAAAGGTATACAACAATATTATTTACAAAAAACTTCGACTACCATAATACGGGCATGTGCCTAGTTTGGTAGTTGAAAAAATGAAAAAAATGTTTACTCTGTACCAAACTTATGACGAATGAATAGATAAACATAAAAATAAAATAAAATAAATAACAACGTTGGTAAATCCAAAAACCTGATCAAAAGGTGAAGAAGAGTCTGAAGAGGTAAGGATATGTAATTTACATACTCGTAAAACAAATAATAGTCTAGTTTTGGGTCTAATGTAATGGAAATCCTTTGAAAAAATATATCGATTCATTGATATCCTGAAATGATCATTTCTCTTTAAATGGTTTTTTATATTACCTCGCAGGTATTATATTATCATAAACACATTCACGTATTTGTAACCTCGCTGTGTGTAGCTTTATTTGTAGTCGAAATTTGTTCAAACGTACGGACTGAATCATAATATCTATTATAAAACTAGCTTCAAAACTTCTAGCAATACGAATACGCAAGCTCATGCACAAACGTGGCCACTTAGTTTCATAATATGTCTAATAATATATGAAATTATTTTGTTAATGTCACTTGTTCCAGAACGCGATTTACAGAATGGTGTCAGAGTCGCACAACACTGAGCGATTAAAATCTGTGAAGAAGAAACTAATACATCCGAAACTGCATACGAACTAATACAACTTCAGATGAACTTGTAAAGTGGATCGTAAACACCAAAATTTAGCAGCCTACAGGTAAAAATAAATAAATGTATATACGTATTATATATTATAGCCCCAAGATATTACAATAAAATCCATACACGATAAAATACTCTTATACAGGACCACTATAAGAACCACCCTTAAATAGGAAAAACAAACATAAAACCATTACAAATCACGCGAAACAAAGTCATTCGAATAAAATTGAACGCTTCTTTGTGGATCAGAGTTAACACTCTACACAAAGACAAACATTCTCCCGATAAAGGAAATAATCAAATAAATTTCTGAACCATTTTATGCCGGATTAATCGGAAATTATATCCCAATGATAAATTCGAGTAACTTCTGCAGCATCTCTGCAATTAGTTTTCTTAACATTTTTCCCAATTCCACAATTCCAATAAGACAATCGCAAAGTAAAGTATTAAAAAAAAATCTTAAAATTAATTAGAACAAGATAAATGTTATTCGAATGGCATACTGAATTCAAATTAGACCAAATACAAACAAAATATGACAACGATGTTTGATAAATTGGGTGAAAGTGAATGTAGGATACAAACAAGGACTGAGTGAAAGGAGGAGGATCCGAATCATCTACGATGGTAGATCTGCCAAGGGGTTCGGGCACTCAAAATAATCACAACACACTTTCAGTAAGCACGGTGACAGACACGCCAGTTTCTTCGGCCGGTGCAAAGTTGTATGGGAATTGTTACGTAACGAATTCGCTACAGTTAAGATGTATTCTAGTCCCTCGGTAATACGTGCGGCTTATTATTGGTTCCGGTTCCGGGTTCCGCCACCGGGTCACACTCCCTCCCGTCATCAGCGCCGTTTCGCTCGCGAGAACAAGACCGGCATTGGTACCGACAGGTTGTGTGTAAACGAGAGAGCGACTTGCCTTTGGCAATAGCCGCCTGCGCGTGGCTTAGGCGTCACGCTTACCTCGAATTTGGACTGTAAACTCCGTATCCTTGTGAGACATAGCTGAACATAGCAATCTAGCTAGTCATGTCAATAATCAGTGTTAAACTCCAGGCGACCTATTAACTGCTAGCCGCGTGAGTTTACGTGTGCCCCTGAATTTTACGCATCTACGATGGAAGAACGTAAACCTCGACGCCATTGACCATGTAAGCTGAATCTAACCCCTTATTAACACTGTGCTGATATAATTATTTGCCTCCCGTAAATGCCCGATTTAGTTCCCGAGAGAGAGAGAGATTCAGTATACAATAGGCAGGCTGTGTTTTAAGGTTAAATCAATCGTATGTTTTGATGTAAATATAACGTGTACCCTCTTACATTTTAGTAGTAAGGCAGAAAAAATTCGAGCCCTCAGTGGGGTAGGATTACCCGCTGTCTCTGCCCCTAAACCGCTCTCTGGCGACTTCACTACATTTGCCGTAGTAACGGAAGACGATGTCACGCGAGCTGTGATGTCTTGTCCAAACAAGCAATGCGCTCAAGATCCCATACCTACCTGGCTATTAAAAAAATGTCTTCCGGATATAGCGCCTGTAATTACCGCAATTATCCAGAAGTCACTAGTAAATTCACTTGTACCGGGCACACTGAAAAAATCTATTATTACTCCGATTCTAAAGAAACAAAATCTTGATACAGACAATACGGATAATTACAGGCCTATATCCAACTTACCATTTTTATCAAAATTGCTTGAGAAAATCGTTGCCAAACAATTGGTAGGGTACTTGAACTCCGCTGGTCTGTTTGCCAAAAATCAATCTGCTTATAGACAGTTTCATTCAACCGAAACTGCTCTATTGCGAATAATTTCAGACTTGATCATCGGAATGGAAGCAGGTAAGTTGGCTTTGGTATCTGTTCTTGATATGAGTGCGGCTTTTGACACGGTAGATCATAGTATTCTATTAAATGTGCTTGATACCGAATTTGGCGTTCGAGGTGATGTACTCCAATGGATGACATCTTACCTGTCTGGACGAGTAGCCTCAGTAACTTTCAATAAATGCACATCACCTGAAACTCCCATTGAATTTGGAGTTCCCCAGGGGTCTGTCCTAGGTCCCATTCTTTTCATTCTCTATACTAATCGTCTTGAACACCTCATTCACTCAGCTGGCTTTGAATCACAAGGCTATGCAGACGATCGTCTGATCTTTAAATTTTGTTCCCCGGATGAAAAAGATGTCCTAAAAAATGAGGTAGTTAGCTTCATTAATACGGTTTCAAGATGGATGTCTGTCAATAAACTCAAACTTAATCCAGCAAAGACAGAATTTATTTGGATAGCTTTCCCTGGAAGGCAAGGCCTCCTTGATTCCAATCCAATACGTATTCAGGATACAGATATAATTCCTTCTACAGAAATAAAATTCCTAGGTTTCACTATAGACAATAGTCTTTCTCTTGAATCGCAAATTACAAAAGCTGTAAGTTCTGGTTTTTTCCATCTTAGGAAGGTAAAATTAATCAGGAGATGTCTTCCCTCTGATGGAGCAAAATCACTCATAAATTCCTTCGTTGTTTCACGTATGGACTATTGTAATAGTGCATATGCTGGCCTCCCTCAAAACAATTCAATAGAATCCAGCCCGTCTTCCGAATGATATTTGGTGAATCTAAATATTGTCATATAACCCCACTTCTAAGGGATCAGCTTCATTGGCTTCGATGCCCTGAAAGAATAGAGTTCAAGATCTGCTTACTGACCTTCAAAGCATTGCAGGGAATGGCGCCAGCCTATATATCTGAACTATGCATCCGACAGGACTTAAGTGATAGACAGCTTACTCTGAGGTCAGCAGATCTAGATGCTACTAATCGTCTAATTGAACATTCAAGGTCAAATCGAGCCGTCTACTATGATCGCTCTTTTCGCGTAAATGGCCCTCTCATTTGGAATAAACTTCCCTCAGCTCTTACTTACCAGAAATTGACTGAATTTAAACGGGCTTTAAAAACAAACTTATTTAAAAAATCCTTCTGTCTATAAATTTTAATTTCTCTTCAATTTATTATAAAAAGTCATTTCCTCGAGCCTCTGGTAGTTGTTTGGTTTCGGTTTCCTATATATATTTTTAAATTTTTTATGTGAAGTCCGTTATTGCTGAACATAACCCGACTCCTGTCTTAAAATGTTACTATTTTTGTAGTAATATTGTGAATGTGTTATTGTTGTATAGCCATATGTATACTGTATAATATTATGTAATTTTTTTTATGAATATGCACCTAAGGAGTACTGTAGGGGTAATATTAAGAATAAGCAAGAATGTATGTAATATGTTAAGAATGTATAAATATAATGTAAAAGTAGCACTGTAGGAATACCACTGAATGGAGTTATTTAATCATGTTTAAGTTTATTTAGAGTAAAGCGCACTTGAAGTGAAATAACACAAAACTGCGCTATGTAAATGCTTTGTTATTATATTATTATTATTACAATAAACCCTGTACTGAGAACTGGACTCTTTCATTTGAGTGGTATGAGAGCCCCTTGTGTCCCTTGGACAGATATGAGGCGGAAAGCCGATCCACGATCCAGAGAGATGGAGTCACATAATCTACACTACTGAGCTAATCCGAGAACTGAGAGTCGGCCGTCCCAACGGCTGGCCTCCAGGTGACCATAAATTCCCTTTTTATGTGATCTCCCCCGTCTGGGCCCTCACACTGGCACCCCACGTGAATGGTATGAGGGTCCCTTACACTGGCGCTGCACGTGTTAACCCTTACACTGGCGCTCCACGTGGTAACCCTTACAGAATATATACAAGGTGGCATACCGGCACCGGCCCGGGACAGGTATTTACAAAACCTATACCGTTTCAACCCCGGCTTCAATCTTCAATAATTAATACCCGTAAGACTGACTATTATTGTTTCTGAAAACTTGATTGTACCAATAATGGAGTATTATTGTTTTCTGTTATTCTAAATAGTTACTTGCAAGTACGTATGTGGTATGTATGTAATATTACGTATGTTTCAGTTCCATACTTTGAATTGAATTAATATTCTGTAACACTAAAATTATCCACTTTTTTCGCTTTTTTCTTTTACAACACTTATGAAAATGACTATTTTATTAAAGAAAAGTATAAAAGCAATACATATGTGCATTACATTTATTTTATTTTATAACATTATATTTTATATATTTTGA
Source organism: Halesus radiatus (assembly GCA_022606495.2). Classification (NCBI taxonomy): domain Eukaryota; kingdom Metazoa; phylum Arthropoda; class Insecta; order Trichoptera; family Limnephilidae; genus Halesus; species Halesus radiatus. Next base: position 153,483 of record JAHDVE020004498.1, read on the forward strand.
CGGCCTCCGTGGTCGAGGGGTAAGGCTCTCGACTACGAATCCGAAGGTCGCGGGTTCAAATCCCGGCATGCGCAAGTAATTTTTATTTAATTAATTTGTGTTGTTTCACAATTAATTCATTTAAAAATAATATATAGTATATTTGCGCACGTTCCAGAGTGGAAGATACTCTCAGTATCGCCCTGGTGAAAGACCACCATTCAGAATTGAAACGTTTCTTGAAATGGCTTTTAGCCATGTTTGGTGACCAGATCTGAATAGCCAGGTATTTCCCCTATTACCCACCTTCCTCTCCCCCCTCTCCTTCCCCTACCCAATACCTTCAGCCTCACAACATTCACCAATTGGGAATGCCATAGTCTCACTGGCTCCAGACGGTTGGGAGCAGTTTGGGACTCTTGTGTGGTATTCATATAAAAAAAATATAAAAAAATATGCGCGATATCCTTAGAATAGAAAATTTTAAATTTAGCACGGAGAAGAGATAAACGCCTCTATCGTTTATTGATTCAGAGCCCAATATCGCTGGAGTAGTTACTCGGGCAGTAAAATGTTTAGTACAGAATCAACACGTAAAAGTCAGATATGCAAATGTCAACTGTGAAGTATCACCATGCACCATTACGGTAACTCGACAGACCTTTGGCATTTGGCCATGGCGGAGGCTGGCTGCATGGAGGAACCTCCGATAATAGATTACGTTCGCGCCATTACCATGACAAGTTAACAGTCACCACGCTGCGTCTGTCTGCGCAATGCGCATCCTGCGTTACCTAATGCGAGGAATTCCAGCTTTACGAGATTTAGCATGGATGCCAGTGGGTGTCTGGCCGATTGAATGTGCTAGGTACAACTTAGCACGATTATCTCGTTCGATGTCACCATTGTCGTCAATGACATTTTATAGTTAGTTAGATTTAGTAATATCTAGTAGAGTTTTTATTTTTTTATTATTATATTTTTATTATAGAAACAAAACAGTACATTGGTTACAGTGAGAAACAATTTCCAGAGATTAAAATTACACAGTGGGTACCTACGATATGTTTCCTTGTAATGTTTTATTTATGCATTGAGAACTTACCGGGTGACATGTGTGATGTATACGAGTGTGCTTGTACATGTGAGAAGTAGTGATCTACATATTATAGAAGTGATGCCATCTGTGTGCGCATCGTGCAGTTTATATTATTGTCAAGATGTTCTTTTAAATATAGCCAGTGAATCCGAAAAATTGTAAATAATATTGAATGTTAGTAGTAGGTAAATATTATTGAATGAATGAAGAACACGGTTAATTGGCGAATTTCCAGCTGCGTTTGTTTTGTAAATATGCGTGTGGAATAGTGTCGTGTGGCGGGTACGTCTCGAAGGAATGTTGAAATTAATTAGGGACAGGTGGGCGAGATATTTTATAGATTTATTTTGAATGCGTTCTATACTATCAATTTTTTTTTCAGATATTTATTAGACATAATTAAGAACATTGTTTACATGGTAATAACAAAATTGTATTTAAGAACTAATTTTTTAATTTTATTTAAATAATCCTTTTAGTTTCCTTTTTTCAAATTTAATACCTCCCTAATTGAGAAATTCTCGTGTTTAGGGAGGGAGTACTAATATTTATTGTTACACATTTAATAATTTCAACAGTACTACCATGAACTTGATGTTCTGGTGTCTATACATTAATTTAAAAAATAAAATAAAATAAAAGGAAATTTTTAGAAATAAAATATATCTATATAATGTATACATATATACATTTTTTCCAAGTGAACTTATAATATACAGTTTATTCTAAGGATTCCAAATCTGTGAGGCATATTTCAGTGGACTTTTTACGAGTGAAAAATATAACATTTTGATTATTCACCTTGCTTACGCGTGAAACAAAACCAAGCATTTTATATGACCTGTGAACGATTGAATCAATGCACTTATTAAATATATGTTTTATATTTCCTAGAGGAAAATGTCATGATCTTTACATTTTGTTATAGATATGACAAGTTCGTTATGGAGTGATAAAAGTTTTTCCGTAATTAAAAAAAAAAAAAATTGATGTTTAAAATCAAATTTAGCATTAGTTGACAATAACGTTATAGAAGTATTTCCTACATTTGCTCTTCGGTTTGAACTATCGAATTCGTTATACGCAAATTTAGCTTTAATTGACAATAACGTTATAGAAGTATTTCCTACATTTGCTTTTCGGTTTGAACTATCAAATTCGTTAAACGCAAATTAAAGGGAAATTGTAGTGATTAGCAGCATAACGTGATGGAAAAATGTCGTATCACAAGTTCCCAGTTCCCCGTAGTGGACAGACAACATCGTCCATATAAAAAATATACAGGTCGCTATTCCCAGAAATTTAGTTTTTTTTTATTTAAATCCCAGGTAAGTTCGAATTTTTAATGAGTTTTCCAACCAAATTGCAAATGATTCGCCATTATTTTTTTTATTTTACCTTTTTATTAAAGTGGAAATTCGATTGTTTTGAACTCCTGCATTTAATCAACCACAATTAACCATAACCATTGAAATTAGTTAACATTATACATATGTATATTCCGTTCCAACTACAGTTTGCATTCCCCAATTCAACGCTTACACAGTCTTGGTAACAAATACTTAAATGATATGGATGTATTTGAAAATAATCTAAACTTGGCAAATTTCCAAAAAGTATGAATGTATTATTTCTACCCAGTTTACCCATTTTACTGAATTTATGGATATTGTATTATTTATTTATTCTGTTCCTTCATATTCCTGTGTATTTTTAGCTTTGGTCCAGTTTTTTCTTTCTTCTTATTTCAAGTGTAATCTTTTGTGTTAATGTTTTTTATTTTTATTTTTTTATGCGATATAAAAATGATGTATTTGTATCTAAAAGCCAAAAAAAAAAATAAAGTGCTATGCTTCAGTTGTGAATGATTTATTTATTATTTAATATTACTTTGTTGTTTTGGGTATCTTGTGTTATTAGCTGGGTTCTGACATCTTGAGCCGAGCGCATGACACTCAGCCACATCCACATGCCACCCACAAAGTTCGTCGATGCATAGAGTGATAGAGTAAAACAAATGTGAAGAAGGAGCTAGATCCAGATAGTATGTCACCACGTGATAAACAAATGTGAAGATGGAGCTATATCCAGGTAGTATGTCACCACGTGAAAAACAAATGTGAAGAAGGAGCTATATCCAGGTAGTATGTCACCACGTGAAAAACAAATGTGAAGAAGGAGCTATATCCAGGTAGTATGTCACCACGTGAAAAACAAATGTGAAGAAGGAGCTAGATCCAGGTAGTATGTCACCACGTGAAAAACAAATGTGAAGAAGGAGCTATATCCAGGTAGTATGTCCCCACGTGAAAAACAAATGTGAAGAAGGAGCTAGATCCAGGTAGTATGTCACCACGTGAAAAACAAATGTGAAGAAGGAGCTAGATCCGGGTAGTATATCACCACGTGAAAAAAACTAGGTGTCGTGTCATGCAGTAGTTACACATTCAAGAAACTTCAATAATACAATAGTCACTTTTGATTTAAGGCAGTTTATTTAGTCCCATTGGCTGTAAAATTATTTATTTGCTTTTAAAATCAGTTTCTGATAATACGATGTTATTATTATTATTTTCGATGTTTAATATTGAAACAGGTTGGAAAAGGATATCTGTTTCCCATCTCCTTCCTTCCTTAATATTGACCTATCCTTCCAAATAATTCTTTCCTCGAAGACCTACTTACTGAAGACGGATTCATCAAGAAGGGAACAATACATCTCGTTGTTAGTGACATTATTTACAAATAATTATCATCGATACTGTCGTGGCTATGACAAACGGATCGTCCTATATCGAGTTAATACATTTTAGTTTTTGTATCGCCACAATCAACGATAATCTCATCTCAATATAACAAGTGTCTTATAAAAACCCGAATAAATATTACAAGTGATAACAGAGTTCAAGTTGGATTTGCAAAGCAGAGTATCGCCCGGGCCGATAATTACAAGGTAGGATCTTCATTCCCTTTTTCCATCCTGAAAACACAATACCCAACCGACCAAGTAACTTGTTTATCATTAATGTACAATGCACTTGGACTTTTGAGCATCCACATACATTGTGACTCAAAACTATTCAAAAACAAAATATCGAGAAATTGTTACATTCTTAATTAGCACAAAAGTATAAAATAAAATATATTGAATTGGTATTTTCAGGAATCCACAGGTCTGATAAGTAAGCCGGAACCATTCCTTTAAGTGACTTAAATACCATCCAGCAGAGCTTCAAGTGCATTCTTTCAGGACATTTGCGCAGGTTGAGATTTTCGAGATGCTCTGAAATGTGGGAATATACTATTGAGATACGCCGGTGATAAGTCTTGCCGCAGCGTTGAAAACTGATTGCAATTTGTTGATCTGGTATTTGGGGAGACTAAACACGACTAACATGTCGATTCTGAATGGTGGTCCTTTACCACGGCGATGCTAAGACTATCTACCACTCTTCGTATTATGTGTTTAATAAAACACATAAATGAAATTATATTTTGGGCATATCGGTTTTGCAACCCGCGACTCCTGGATCCGGAGGCAAGAACCTTAACGACTCGACCGCGAAGGTCGTCAAAAGGTCGAGTGTCTATATTTGAAAATGTTTTGTTATTTGTATAATATGTATTTTTACATAATAGTCTTCGTATCTGCTGAGCTAATTATTAATACAAGCAGAAGTAGCAGTCAGCTTGAGATTAGTGGAATTATATTATATTCGTAACAATGGTATTGGATTGATGATAGTGTTTTTGTTTCGCTTCTATCAATATCTAATATTTGTTACCACTCTATTAAATGTTCATAATTATTACAAAGAAGATAAATTAAGCCATTCTGGCATCTATAAACTTAATTGTAACGATTGCCCGGCAATTTATATAGGTAAAACCGCGACAAACGTAAACATTAGAGTCAAAGAACATATTAGATGCTTAACAAGTATAGGTTTTTCAGAATTCGCCGAACATTTAATTAATACTAACCATAATTTTGATAAAAGTACGGGAGTACAATTAATACATAAAAATAGTATAGGCTTGCGCCTTAATAACTTAGAAGCATTAGAAATATCAAAATCAAATAAAAATAATATATGTCAAATTTTAAATAAACAATTAGATTTAACCCAAAGTCCGATTTTAAGGATGTTCCCTTTCTTCCCCTCCCCTCCCCCTACCTCACTATCTACCGCACTACCCCCCCTCTGTGATGCTCTGTCCTGTTCTACCCTATCGTGCTGTCTCTTTTCCTCACTTTCTCTGTCTCCATTATGATATCTCTGTATTTTAATTTTAGTTTATATGTGTACATTCCTGAAGAAGGTTGAGTCCAACCGAAACCGGTCGAATGCATAAATATGTATAAAAATAAAGTGGCTTAAAACAAAAACATTTTTTATTTAAATTATATTATAATGTTGAAATAAACTCCTGCTGACAAGCTACTTGCAGTGGCTTAGCGGGTATAAGTTCCCACTGTATATAATGAATATTATACAATAAATAAAAAATAAAAAAAAATTAAAAATTGGTTTAGTTTTAATACAATTTTTTTTATTTCATAGGGTAACATATTTATACAACTAGGAATCATGTGTTCTAAAGTTCTTTGTCCATATTTGTTTTTATGCTCAGGAACCATTGATCCTTTATTAAAATTGAGAGGAGTATTGAAATTGTGCTCTAGTCTATTTGTATTAAATATAGGGTTATTAATGTGCTGAAATATAATTTTGTACCACAGAATTGATCTAACTGAAAGAATTTTGAGAGTCTGATAAAAGTATGGAATATTATACCTTTGTTCGTATATGAGCTAATAATTTAACCAATGAATTTTGTACTAATTGAACATGATTGATGTTTGTTTTACAGGAAAGAAATTCCATACCTTATAACAGATTCCGCTAATGATAAATTATTCGAAGTGTACAGATTGGAACAAAGAATTTTAATTTAAATAATCTACTAATAATTGATCCGTACACAAACCTTATTTATTTGTAAATCCCACTCGAAAAAACAATCAATAATGACACCTAAATACACATATGATTTCACAATAAATAAACTAACTTCAAACTCCAAACTACACATGTCTTATAATAAATAGTAGGTATATAATGAAAACAAAATATAAAAATAATTTATAGACCAAAAGACGTATCCATAGTTATCGAATTAAAGTAATCCGAACACTGTGTGCTCATAGCGTCCAGACCCACTTTGGCCACTTTCGCCGCACCGTCCATGCGTACGAGTCCTGACGGCACGAGGCATGCTCTGTGTGGCTGTGCATCATGCGCTCGCCTTTGCATGGCAGGCGAACTGACTTACATCGCTCCTATCTCTCATATCACCAACCTCTGCCGATATTTTCACGTCGTCAGCAAACCGTCGTATTTACGTTTACGAATAAGTGGCGTAATAATATTTACACTAATCGTTGCAAAGACCTCCCTAAACTGTCATCACCATTTTGCTTTGCTTTTAAAAACGTCACCATCGGTAAAATATTTAGCTCGTATGTTAATATATCAATTAGTTGATAAATTAACTACAATTTAAAAGCGCCAAAATGGATTCTGCTTCAGGCGCTTTGGACTTAGACTGGGGCTGCTCTAGGAACCACCGAACAACGGTCAACCGTCAATCGGTTGTCCAATGTCCATGCATCGTGCGAGGTGTTTCACCAATTATTCGTTTTGTCCTTTTAGCCAATAATACGTCTATTATTTGCTTCCCTGTCTATGTTTTTTTCTCCATCCGATATTGGATGTCAGTAGCAATGTTGCAGGAAAATGTGACAATAGCACCCACATTGCAAGAATTATTTGAATCACAGTATCAATAACGACTTCCCAAAGTTTCCCTTCGGTGATTTGTACAATGGATAATTTATTTTTATTGGGTAGAATTATCAATGGTTTCAAGAAGGAAAACACATTAATCACTGGAAGTTGTGAAAGTGATCCCAACGAAACGAGCGTAGGTTTAATTATAAAATTAAACGTACGTAAGTTGTTGTCAAAGTGATTACACAAGCGAAATATTTCTTCATTCATTATTATGTTTGTAACCTGGAAATTTAATTAAAAGCGAATCGTGATATCACACTGTATCTTACTCAGATTAAATCACGAAAGGCACTCGCTTTCGAGAATTTACGAACCCCAGTTTCATGAAAGCGAGCATCATCAGATTACACTGCCGGCTTTCATAAATATTGCAATAAGGTAGTTCTAGTGCGCCGCGGTCGTATGTATTCAGTATGAAATTCAAGAACTTTCTACGAAAATTCAGAGACTCTGATTTTGAAATTGTTCATATTTCATGTTTATTTATTAATTTATTTATATCTATATATCCCTCCACACAGTATCCCCAAAGATGATATGGGCCTTGAGGGAAATTATTTACCTCAGTGTCTCCTGTGTGGAGTAAATGTAAAAAAAAAATACAATACCATCTTAAATAATATATTTTTTTAAGTATGATAAAGGTGCTTTGTATGGTGTTTTATAATAAGGTAGGTTTGAAGAGGTTATACTGTGAATGAAGTGTTATATGTGTCGTGACCACCTCACTAGGAGAACCTGTGCTGCATTGTTCAGGTGGATGTGTTAAATGTGTTAAAGGTGTTTTATAATAAGGTAGGTTTGAAGAGGTGATACTGTGAATGAAGTGTTATATGTGTCGTGACCACCTCACTGGGAGAACCTGTGCTGCGTTGTTCAGGTGGATGTGTTAAATGTGGTACAAGTATTGATGTTTATTAATTAGTTTTGTTTTAATGTTTTAGTTTTGGTATATAAATTAGGTAGAATTTGAAGAGAAATACATTTTTTGGTTGTGTTTTGGTTACAGTAGGCAAAGGTTGATAATATTAAAGTATATTGCACGGAAAAAGAGAGAAGGGACTATCAAGTAAGCAGAGTATTTTATGCATTGGGCTATGTTTGGTTTGGTTTTATCATGTTTTGAATAACATGAATACCTTGTTTTTGATCCAGGTTGTGAAATATTTTTTGAGATTAATTACAAATATTATTTTTACAGTTAGTAGTTGTTTCAGAGTAGTGGGCATACGATTATAAAGTTTGATTGCCCGTGTGAGTTGTGTGTTATCGGGAAATTCAGAGTTTGTTAGTGTCATGTGTTCTGTGAGTTTGAGTTTGTTATTGGATAATCATATACTCGTATAGCAGGCAGCTCACACCTAGATAATAATGATGATATTGAGCCATTGTAGTTCTCAATAATTTGATGGATATTAGTACTTTGTTTTTAAACGCTTGCTTTAATTGAATCTGATGGCTGCATTCTTTTATAAAGTGTTTTTTGTAGATTTTTAAGATAACGTTTTATTTATATAAAGTTGTTACTGAAGGTACATTGAATTCTTGAAATATTTCTTGGGTGGGGTAGTCATAAGGTTTTCTAATAATAATTTTAATGATAATTCTTTGTATGATTATTAATAATAATAATTTTATGATTTGCATAGCGCCGTTTTTGTAAAATTCACTTCAAGGGCGCTGTACAAATATTACTTCCTATTCTTTATCTAATTATGTACAAACAGGTACAGAAAAAAACATACTTACCTGGCAGGTCGCTTCAGATGAACACAGTTTTATTAGAAAATTTAAGCTTAGAGATGATACGATTTTTACAGTTGCTATTTTATCCTCCTTTTCTATTGATATTACATTTATTAAAAGGTTGGTGGCACAAGAAGACTTGGTATTCATTTGAAATATTTGTAATTTTTAGGATTTGAGAATATTTAAAAAGTGACATTAAAAAGCGTAAGAAGTTTTAAATATATATTAACATTTTTTTTACACATTTAGTTATTTATAGTGTTGCGGGCTGTCGACGCATTTGCGCACCGATGCGTGATTTTTTTTTACTTATTCTATAAGTGACTTTAGGTAAGTACTAACTGACTGGCCTAGCTAAACAATTTACGGCTGCATTTCTTCAATTTATGGATATGATTGTCTGAAAAGATGAGTTTTAAGTTTAGATCTGAATTCTGTAGAGTCTTTGATCATTCTTAAGTTATGCGGCAGTTCATTCCAGGCTTTAGATCCTGATACTCTGAAAACACGATCACCGAACTTAGTATTAGGTGTGCGCTTTGGTTTCTTCAACCTGCCGATAGCTGATGATGCTGCAGACTTAGGTCACCCTTAGGGGTGGACTGCCGTGAATTGGTATTTTGAGGAATACACAGTTTTGATAAGTAAGCCGGAGCCATTCCGTAAAGTGACTTAAATACCATCCAGCAGAACTTGAACTGGATTCTTTCAGGATATTTGAGCCAGTGGAGATTTATGAGATGCTCTGAAATGTTCGAATATTTAGATATAATAGCTGTAGGGAGGTTTTATAAGCCACTCCCTATCCAATGATACCATATATCATTGTTACAAGTTCTTATTAAGAAAGTTCCCCAAGTTGAAGAAAACATGTGTCAGTTATAGTGTTTGATCTACAGTAACGTTTGTGTGGTCTTTCTATTAGATTTTGTGATCAATTATTGTTACAAGATATTTTATATCTACCCTTTGATTTAATTTTGCGCATCCTGTGTTGAAAGTGATGTTATAGGTACAAGTTGTGTGGTGAAGAGTTAATAATAATAATACTTGGATGCCTTGTAAGAGTATAGTGCCGGTTTTATGAAAAATCACCCCAAAGGAGCTGTATAAATACTAATTGCTAGGGTTTATCTTATCATGTACAAACAGTTACAGAAACATACTTATTTGGTAGGTCACTCCAGATTAAAACGTTTAATTACAAAGTTTTCGCTTGAGAGGATATGATTTTGCACGCACAAGACACAATATTAGAAAACACTGCACATTGCATGATATGGCAGTTACTGTTTAAATCCTATTTGTCATTGATATTATATTTATTAGAAGGTTATTGGCAAAATAAGAGTAGGTATTTATTTGAATCATTATTTTATTTGAGATTTTCGATAGTTATATTAATTCGTGTTTTAGATACATCTTCTTGAATGATGAAGATAAAAGCAAACGGTTTATTTGTGTTAAATGATAAGGGATTGCAATCGAACCATGTTTTATGACCTTTATTTTCTGATTGACAACACTGCTGATCTTAATTCTCTATAATTATTGCGGTGTTATTGGCGAAAGAACTAACTTTACCATGAAGTGTTAATTTAAACATTTCATTGACGTAAATATTTAATACAACAGGTCCTATGACAGTTCTCTGGGGGATTGCACATTTTAACGTACAGCTTCACTTAATTCTAGATAATTATTGCGGTGTTATTGGCGAAAGAACTAACTTTACCATGAAGTGTTAATTTAAACATTTCATTGACGTAAATATTTAATACAACAGGTCCTATGACAGTTCTCTGGGGGATTGCACATTTTAACGTACAGCTTCACTTAATTCTAGATAATTATTGCGGTGTTATTGGCGAAAGAACTAACTTTACCATGAAGTGTTAATTTAAACATTTCATTGACGTAAATATTTAATACAACAGGTCCTATGACAGTTCTCTGGGGGATTGCACATTTTAACGTACAGCTTCACTTAATTCTAGATAATTATTGCGGTGTTATTGGCGAAAGAACTAACTTTACCATGAAGTGTTAATTTAAACATTTCATTGACGTAAGTATTTAATACAACAGGTCCTATGACAGTTCTCTGGGGGATTACACATTTTAACGTACAGCTTCACTTAATTCTAGATAATTATTGCGGTGTTATTGGCGAAAGAACTAACTTTACCACATTGACGTAAGTATTTAATACAACAGGTCCTATGACAGTTCTCTGGGGGATTGCACATTTTAACGTACAGCTTCATAATTCTAGTTTTGCGGTGTTATTGGCGAAAGAACTAACTTTACCATGAAGTGTTAATTTAAACATTTCATTGACGTAAGTATTTAATACAACAGGTCCTATGACAGTTCTCTGGGGGATTGCACATTTTAACGTACAGCTTCACTTAATTCTAGATAATTATTGCGGTGTTATTGGCGAAAGAACTAACTTTACCATGAAGTGTTAATTTAAACATTTCATTGACGTAAATATTGTATAAAACAAGTCCTATGACAGTTCTCTGGGGGATTGCACATTTTAACGTTTCAGCTTCACTTAATTTGACGTGGTGACATCTCCGAGTTAGAGAACTTTTCAACCAAAATTTTAAATTTCCGACAATACCAATATCGTTCAATTTGTTTCGTAAATCAATAAAAATACCTAGATATTATTTTTCCTGTCTAATGCACAATCTTTAAACCATCTTAGATAGATTCGAATTAAACAAATTCATTCATGGTAGAACCTGTATGGAAATTTTCTTGTTTTAATAATAGATAATTTAAGTGATTTTTTTTTAACACGTCCATTTTATTATTCTTTCTTCCATGGTACTATCAAATGTACCAGAACCAGCTGTCAGAATTGATTTGACAATCGTATACTGCATTCCTACTTCAGATTAGTGGAGTTTTAGTTTTTGACGACAAAATATCAGACAGATTTCGCGTATTGTTAATTAACTAACTAACTAACTAACCATCACGCCGTTTCCCCGCAGGGGTAGGCAGAGAGGACGGACCGCCAAACAACTCGATCTTGGTATACACTTCTTGCTTCATTCACATTCATACAACGCCTCATACATTCTCTTCTGTTATTCCGACTTCTGACACGGCCCGACTCGAGTATTTGATTCACTTGACCGTGCCATGTCTTCCTCGGGCGTCCCCGGCTTCTTCTTCCATTCACATTCGCGTCATATATTCTCCTTACACTCCTTTCTTCGTTCATTCGCTCTACATGCCAAACCATCTAAGCGTCCCTTTCTTAATCTTGCTCACTACGCTTACATCAGCCTTGCATTCTTTACGAATCTCAACATTTTTCACACGATCATACATGGTTTTACCACACATTCGTCTCAGAGATCTCATTTCCACAGCATTCAGTCTACTTTCATCCTTCCTCTGCCAGTTCCACGCCTCACTGCCATACATCAGAGTTGGTATCAGCACTCCATTGTGGACTGCTAGCTTCGCTTCTTTGGACAACTTTTTGTTTGCGCCAACCGCGTTCAGTCCTCCGTTAATGGAGTTTCCTGCATTCACCCTTCTTTCAATATCCCTATCAGTCTTTCCATCTCTCGTGAACATACTTCCCAAATATACACAAACTCATTTACCTGCTCCAAGTATTCATCGTTCACAACTATATTGCACACTGTTTTCGTACTCTCTTTCAAACACCATGACTTTAGACTTACTTACATTCATCATTAGCTCATTCTTCATACATACTTCGTTCATCCTAGATACGAGGGTATTTAATGCACAGACATAATATGATAAACACATTTCAGTTATTCGCATGAAATGTTTACGTTCATGTGGCTTTTCCTGATATGTCCTTTCAAATAATTTTGATTACTAAGAAATCCCATTCATTTTGTTTGCTGCCGTAAACTTCTAAGTAAAAATAAACATTTTTACTTAGAAGTTGGTTTTAGGTGTGACAACGTTCACATATCGCAAGAATGAAATACTCAGTGACACTACGGAGTTCCTTTGTACTTTGACCTGGAGAGCTATTCCGGTTATTTTTTAAGAAGATTCCTTATCCCTTTCCTCAGGCTTATAGACTTCTTTATTAACTGCGGAATTCTGGTGAGACATGGTAAAAATATTCTAAATATATTGTTAAGAGCAAACACAAATTGATGAAATATCTTCAGGTGACAGAAGGGTTTGAACAAAAACTTTTAACCACAATTACATTATGGTACATCTAATGCATTTTAATACATTTTTATTTTATTTTTAAATGCCATAAATAAGCCTTTTAACGAAGAATTACGTTTTGTAAAAAGGTACCTACCTCACTGGATAGCAATGGTCGATTTATTTTATCGACTTTTAAAAGTGACAATTGCGGCCTGCATTTATATTTCCAGATATAATTGTAAAGCTAATAATGTTAAAAGTTGATAATAACCTAGTTGGTGACATACTCAAAATTGAGTTTTTCTCTTGTTAAAACTACGCAAATATTATTAATTGTTTTTGTGTTTATTTCGTAGAACTCCATTTAATTTATTTATTTTTTAATTTTATGTAAATCAAATTTAGTAATATTATTATTAAGTTATAGTTTTATTATTGTGACAGTTGTTTCGGCAGTTCGAAAATGGCCTTAAATGCCGGACAAATAGAGAAGAAATCTTACACACATCACATTTAACCTCAAGTCTAAGGCTGGCCACAAACGTATGGAATCCTGATTCAGAATCTGAATTCCGTGAGCCTAGCGCAGACATTCGTTTTTTCCATTCGGAATTTATACTGCCAGCACGTACAGTGACGCCCTCTGTTTCTGTCTCACACATTGTGACTGCGAAAAAAAGCCGCGTAGACCCCCACTAGGCACGGCACTGGCTCGGTTCCGAATCGAAATTTCCGTCCGTTCGCGGCGGCACAAACAATGTATGGAAGCATCGTGTTCGTAATGACGTCATCCGGTTTTTTCCGTTCCGTTTTCTGAATGCACGGGCTGGCTTCCGAAACGTACGTCAGGAATTATTTCCACCCGGAAAATATAAGAACGTGTGTGCCATGTAGAACATTTTGTATGAAATGCGTACGTTCGGGTACACGGAAATTCGTAGGTAGTTAGGTAGGTAGGGGTAGGGGCAGGGGTAGGGGTAGGGGTTACCAAATTATTGTAAACCTTTCTTCTAATATCTTATCACTATTTTTATATATCTGCATGTAATACATTTTTTAACACGTGAGATGTTTCCGTTATTGAAAATAAACTCAATATTTGGAATAGTTCTACGAACTGACGTAAGTAATGAAATATTTTTCATGTCATTCTACATTAACATTCCGATACTAAACAGGTATTTTAAATTTTAAACAAGGGGTAATTAGTAAGTTTTGTAAATTTTTAAAAGCAGTTGGTTTTATTTAAAAACTGTAATTTTTCTTTGTTTGTTGTGTATTTTTTCAATTTATTGAATGGTACAAACTGAATAGGAAATAATTTCCGATGAATGGTTTAGTCACAATTCGTTGCTCTTTTACTATATAGTGTGAACCACGTCAACATGTCCAATGATATTACGTTTTTTTTTTAAATTAATAATTTGCTAATGTAATATGTAACACAAAAATATTCCGAGCATTTTGTTACCACTTCACGCATTATTATACGTGTTTTTTTTTATTTAACTTGAAGGTCAAACCGAAAATAAGGCTAATTAAATCACTGTAGGTTCCTAATAACAAAATTGTTTCGCTCGATTGCACCAACACAAAAAATAAACATAAAAAAGAGAATATTTAATTATGTTTACGATATGCGTGTTGGTCTGCTGGATATAGAAATATCTCATGCGTTCACTATGTAACATGAACATAAAAACAGATCATACATAACACAGAAATCCAAACGTAATTTAAAAAAAGGCTTTACAATCGAAAGTACGAATTCTAAAATACGTAAACAGGTAAATAAATACTATGATGAGTTGAAGTTCGCATGTAACTTTTATCACGCATAAGGTGCTACAATCTCCAAGTTTCACTGGTGTCCCAAATAGCACTGATTGCCCACTACTAATTAATTATACATGTTATAATTACACAATTTTGATAGCTGCAATTATCTGCAAGATCAAACAAGTATTCTTAAATACTTGTTTGATCTTCGAGAGAATATACAGACTAATAAATAATTTGATCAAAATATAAATTTACGGACTACGGGTGATTTTGGATATCCTTAAAAATACCACGTCATTTAATAACCCAATTTATTGGAAAGTATCATGAATGTAATCAACATTTTAAATTAATAAATTAAAAAATACATTGAACTTGAAGTATGATATCGGTGTAGATGGCGTAAATTGAACTGGTCTCATCAGCTAAGTTGGTTAAGCGGTTACCCCGGATAGGTAGAGGTCCTGGGTTCGAGTCACAGATGCGACTGAAATCTTTTTATTTTCTGTTGTATTTTCGGTTTCGTGGTTTATTTGGGATGTGTTAATATTATCTTCTTCAATGATTAAAAAATACACTTTGTTTACACCACTTTATAAATATACATAAATACCTACATATTTCGAAAGCGATGCTTTCATCATCAGGAATATATGAATACTTCAATAATTAGTAATTAATACTTCAATAATAATTCCTGATGATGAAAGCATCGCTTTTGAAACATGTAGATATTTATGCATATTTATACAGAGATGTAAACAAAGTATTTAAAAAAAAAATATTAATTAATAATGACGCCACAAAGTGAATACCAATCAGTTGAAGAAATTATAAAACAATTTAAATGATTGTAGTTTTTTATTTTACTTGTAAATTTTCCATATTTTAAATTAGTTTTCAAATGACCAAGAGGGCATTCACATTTTATTATGTTTTGTTATTATTATTATTTTTTTTCACAACCAACTATCAGTCTCATTCATTAACCAATAGGATGCATGATCTGGGCAACAGGTTTGGAGGTGTTGTTGATATATTTGCTAACTCCTTTTATACAGTGAAGCATCATCTATACGAGGACTTTGATGAATCCTACAATATGTAGTATTGTAGCCTGGGTAATGCAGCCATAATAATTTGTGTTATAATATTGTTTTGGCTTACTATTTTACGTCACTGTTAAACCTTTGAAAAAGATTGTTCGTTACTTCATGGTTTAGAATCTCTATGTACCTGTAATTTTTCATATCTTTTTAATCCATCTAAAAGCCCAGATGGGCGTATAATTAAATAAATAAATAAACAAGATTCTTTCAAATATTACCTGATTATTAGTTTGGCTTCACCCGCATTTCGACAAATAAACATTTTTATCTTTTTGATGTTAAAAAATGTGGAACAAGCAACTTTTATAGATTATTATTTCAAAGCTACATACGAGTACAGATAGATACGAATGGGAATAAACTAGCAACCTAAAAATAGCTGCGCTGACCTAGAAATTTAATACAAAAATTGCGGTGCTGATTAAATAGAACTGGCGCTTTTTGACTTTGTGAATCACGAAGGGGAGGCGATTGTTAGTCGTAAAGGACTACGCATATCCGATAGAAGCATTGGAGATTACCACACGTTTGAATCTCTAAGGTGTTGCATTTTTTCTTTTTAAATTTCGTCTTGAAGGCAATTACATAAATTGTCACCCTCGCAGCTAATGGATTGTTTGCCAAATTGTGTATGACTTGGAACCTCTGGAGCAGTTTTTCCCAAATTTCAATTTCTTGGTCAGGCCCGGCTATTTTAATACTTTCCCTTCGTGACCCACAATTTTTTTTATCCCCCACACAAAAGTCAGCAAAGGAAAAAAAAACTTAATTTAGTGAAAAACAAAAATCATATTGAGTGATACAAACATTCATCATTTTAAAACAAACTAGAGAATGTTATCGTTTTTATCATTCCAGTATATATTAGAGGAATATTGGTACATAAAAGCGCCGAAGGAGAAACCATTTTCGTTTTTAACATTATATTACAGATACCGTATTTTTTACCATTCTGATATTTGAATGAACGCGTAAAAAAGTTTGTAATATTGGGGTGGGTGATTCAAAACGAATGGAAACAGAAATATTTTGATCACAACACCCAGGAATTTAATCGCCATTGGCCACTTAACAAACAATAACTCGGAACCTCTCGGAGGAAAGCGGAGGGTCCGAATTCGAGTCTCGGTTGCGACTGTATCTTTGTATTTTCTGTTTCGTATTTTTGTTGAGAAATATTAACGTTATTTTAAAAAATTACAATGAAAAGTAAAGCTTCTATAAGTTAATACAAAAATTTTATTATCATTATTATTTAGAGCTCACCATTCAAAAGCTTTTGGTGATTCAGCATACAGATTTAAAAGTTAAATAATTTAAAACTACGATACGGAGATGTTTCGAGAAATTGGAAATAAGATAACCTATTTGCAAGTTAGAGCACATTCTGTTAAAATCTTGCTGATAAAACAATTGCCCACCACGACTTAAAAAACAGACGAGCATGACATGTGTCAAATGAGTAGGCGCATGAAATAATTTCCGTGACTGTACGAGTAAGTACTATAAGTACGGTACAGTATGGAACTCGACCTTGCCAAATATCAGGTCACCAGCCACAGCCAAACCAACGCCGGCAACAGGTGCGCCCATACCTGAATATTGTTATGATTACATCTTCCGTGACAGTAATAAGAGGCTTGTCATTCAAGGAAATGAATATGTAATGTGACGGCCTGTAATCGAGTCATTGCACCATTTCCCGCCAAGGCGATACAATCACTTAGCGTAGGAACGAGTCGAAATGCGTCAACCGTATGCGGGTGCTGGTCTTCTGTTTGCGGCGCCCTCTTGGCTGCCGGCTGCTTTTTATAATCGCTCTTAGTTTATATTGGAAATATTGGGAAGTTCTTAATTTTCCCGGTGTAAAAATAGCAGAAAATAACCGCAATAATTTTTAAGTTACATTTATAAAAATTACATAATTTTAGTGCTGCCGTCTCGAGCTTAAATCAAGTTTATAATAAAAACCCAAATATTTCAAATATTTTAAGGTGAAATCTGCTCCATTCTTCTGAATTAACGCATCGGGCATCACCGGTCACATCGGTCGAAAGGCCACATGTACTAGTGAAATGCCAAAAGTGAGTGATTTAAGGCGGCTATTCGCGCTACGGTGGTTGTAAAAAATATTGTATACAGCCGGGAAGGGCCCGACCAGGGGCTGCTCTGCGACCTGCTGTGGTCCGACCCCAACAAGGACACCGCCGGCTAGGGCGAGAACGAGATTCACCTTCACCTTCGTCTTGAGATAGTGGCCAAGTTCCTCAACATGCACGACTTGGACCTGATCTGCCGGGTACATCAGGTGGTAGAGGACGGGTATGAGTTCTTTGCCAAGAGGCAACTGGTCACCCACTTCTCGGCGCTCAACTACTGCGGGGATTTCGATAATGCAGGTGCAATGATGTCAGTGGACGACACGCTGAAGTGTTCCTTCCAGATCCTGAAGCCGGCCGACAAGCGCCACCTGGCGTACGTGCAGACCAACACCAACCGTCCCGTCATGCCGCCCAGGGGCTTGGTGACACAAATAAGATTTTGAGGGCCCTATGGATAGTCACCCAGGCCACCGTCCTCCCACCCCACTCCCCCCTTTTAAGAGTATTCTGTGTTATTTATCCTACAAATATATGGATAATAATTCATTGTCTTAGCATAAATACATTGTTGAATATAATGGAAACAATATCTCTATCATTTGTATTAGCGTCTTGCAATATATCGTAAGGAATAAATACAATTAGCTTCTTTTTTTAAATTTAACATGTATGAAAACTTAGACCAAGCCGTATTTAGTTTTGATAATATTTAACTGCATCTCTTTATATGGTCTATAAATAAATAATGTGTAATGATAGCCTGTCCAAAAAGAGAAAATAAATGTAAAAAAAAAACAAGCTAACAAATTCGTAGAATACATATAATATAAGAATGGGAAGTAATATTTGTAATCTATGTTTATACATAATTTGCAAGTTTCCTGTTACGTTCTACTTTACTTTTCCAATTACGTTCTACGTTTATGCGCCCTTGAGGTGATTTTTCACAAAAACGGCGCTATACAAATCGTTTTCGAGCTATACATTACGTATCACTAAATATGTTAAAAGACACTCTTACTCTGGTAAATGATTTCGGGGAACCGAAGACTGGTGACACATACCGACTTATAGAAGTTTTGGATTACAATAAACTACAGATTAGTGTTGATTAATTCAGGAACACGTTTCACAGAAAGCTCACTAGATGGTAGTAAGATAATGAGGGAGGTTCCATATACTTGATTGGATCGATCCGAAAGACGAACCATCCAGTGAGGTGAACTTGACTTATGTAAACAAAGATGAGTTGACAGGACAAAGGAATTGGTTGAGCACCATAATTATTTTATTATGACCGGTCAGTGGCTGAGTTGGAATCGCTTTTGGGTCTCACCCAGGCGTTGTGAGTTCAATTCCTCGGCTGGCTAAGTCCTCCATTACGACAAAAGCAACATCTTCCGCTTACTGTGATGGTAGTAGGAGATTTTCAAATATTATCAGGTTATTCTTAACCAGGGAATATTTGTGTTTCTTTGAAAAAAAAAATATTTATGTAGATTAGATTCATAATCAATATTTTTAGAATAATATCTATATCTTGTTTATAGACAACGTTTCATTACACATTACATATTCTATCTCTGGGAAGCGATGTAATATGACTGGCTCTGTGCATTGACATTTGCCCTAATCGAGTTAGTGTTCTCTGAATGCACAACAGAGGGTAGTGACGTGCCCTTTTTTGCATATGTGCGAAAGATCGGCGGTCAGCATAAAATTGTGCAAACTAGACCAGTATTGTACTCCAAGTAATGGAAATAAGAGTTTGCTCTCATGGGAATATTCTCCGTGCTGTGAACTCTTATAATAGAAAATCGACCAAACCTTGAGAAGTGGACCTCCTGGACTGGCAGATGAGATCGCTGATCAGGTTAGTGGTAGTTTCATTGTATTTGATCCATTTATTGCAGTTGCGCCAGAGAGAGAATCTTCATTCTTAATTTGTTGTTTTTTTATCAGGGTATAAAGCCCATTAATCGATGTGGCTATTTACACCCCACACCAGGAATCTCTTATTATTTATTGCAAAATGATTTCCACGGAAAGGACGGGGTCATCAAACTCTAATGTAAACATTATGTCTCGAGGCCACCAAACCAGGGATCAAAAATCGTTGGTAATGAGAGCAGATATAAAGAGTACTTGAAAAATCTAGGCTACAAAAAAGGATAGGAAAATTCGGTTAGGTTTTGGACAGGAAAAATTGTAGGTGTAAATCAAATTGTGAACAGGAGTCACGTCATGTAAAGTCCGTGCAAAAAAACGTGGGATTAGGGAAAATACTTGAAAAATCAATAGTTTCGACAGATGAAAGAAAAAGATACAAGGTTTATACAGCAGTGAAATGTCAAAAAACCAAGAGTTAATTGGACGGAACAAATACAGAGATTGGAGAGTAATTTTTCTATTTCACAAACATGGATGTTCGCAATAGATAGAAAGTAAGTGCTTTTAGGTGATTTAAGGTGTTGGTTGAGAAAATTATTGACATCAAGAAACAAAAGGATAAAGAAAAACGACATATAAATTGGGTACAGAAATCAAACTAAGAGAATCCATTAGCGATATTAAGATATATGAGTTATTGGATGAAGAATAATTCAACCATTTCGTCGTGTTTTCGAAGTTGTCAATATCTGACTTTTAACTTGTTTACATAAGAAGTAGTTTTGTGTATAAAACCGACGAATCTAATATGAAAATTTGACCATTAAACGTAATTAAGGGCAATTGAATTAACACAGGAAGATAGGGTTATTTACTTTGGGAGAAACACATAAAATTTTTAAAGGTTTTAAAATTAACGTATGATTAACGACGTATCTTATAGTATTAATGATAATTGCCGTTCATAAAGAATTAACTAATTCGTTTTTTAGTTGGAAAGGGATGGAGTTTTGGGAGTTATCTATAAACGTCCGAAATTCCTCCTTCTTTCCAGTGATGAACTAGGGGAAACGAAAATAAAATGATCAAAAAGTTAATTTGGAAAAAACTAAAAATAACGGAAGATCATTTCAGGTTGGCATGTACGATTGTGGAATAATGATATGAAGAGAAAAATTTCAATACGTTATCAAAGGAAAGCCGACAGGATAATTTGATGAGGTCAGGAAAAATAGCGTTTTGATCGGAAAATTCGATAAAAAAATATGTTGCAGACAAATCAAGGTCGAAATAAAGTTATGAAGTTGAAACAAATTGAGAATGCCGATCTAGAAATAATTTTCAAAAAGGATGGAATCACTTTAATTACGCGACATCCAAAGTCATGGACGACAATCAATATATCAGTAGATATCATTTTCAGGAAAAACATGAGTGTAATGTTTTCATTTTTAAATAAAGACATCCGAAAAACGCCCTAGAAAGAAATTTGAAAAAGTTACTGGATACAATCTTGTCGACCACATTGGAACAGTGCAGAGGACGGGGTGTAAACTTGATTTTTTTTATTTATTTATATTAGAAATTGACATTCAATTTGAGGTCAGCTCGGATATGGTTTTACGAGTTGGTAAGGGGTATACTGGTATGCACAGACCATTGGCATTTATGACCTTTTATTGTTGGTCTAGGTATATAATTGGGTACTAGAGGGATTTTAAGACAGTTCGCCGACAATTCGCGGGGAATTACGAGGAGTTTGATTTGGGAGAGTGTAGTATCGTGCGCGATTATTACAATATTATTAATTAATATTTTTGGACTTCACTAAATTCACTAAGAGTTTGGTTTAAAATTAATAATACTTTACTTGACTTAATTTTCCCTAAAAGGTGACTTCAGTGAATTATATAAAATTGTGTAATAATTAATAATGAAAGCGTTTTAAGAACAATTAAATTCGTATTTTGGTTTTCGGACTTCACTAAATTCACTAAAGAGATTTCGATTTGAAATTAATAATAAGTGAATTAATTTAACGGTCTCTAAAAACCAAGTTAACAGTTTAAGAGTGATTGGTGATTAATAGCAAGTTCTATGAAATTTAGTTAATAATTGAAGAAGTTTTTTTGGTCTAAAATGATAAAGTTCTTTCATAATAGTACGTCTCAATTCAGTGCACCTTTTGAGATTAGTGACAAAGAAATTTGAAAATGCCTAATAGTTATCATTCGATAAATAATGAAAATTCGTATGTGAATAATAGGCTGCAGGAATAATCAATTAATTAAATTTCAGAAGTTTTAGTAGAATGAAGGATTGTGGAAAATGATATTCAAAATCAGAGAAAAAAGTTCTAAAAATTCAAGTAAAATTAATAAAAACTTCAATTCGGAAAAACTTTATTAATCATTTAACTTTAATTTAAATTGAGTTCAGTAAATTTAACTAAGAATGACGATTAATTAAAATTCATAAATTTCATTCAATTTTGAAATCAGTTTAGAAACACATTATTAGATGAAACACTTAGAGTGAAAGACATTTAAATGAAATAATTCCGATTGAATTGAATTGATAAAATCAATTTTATTTCAAACCATAATACATAGCATTAGATACTACTCGATTAGAGAAGTTCGAGAATTTGAAAGATCAATAATTTTTATAACTGAACAAATTGATAGGTTACGATTTTGAAATTAGAAAAACGTAGATAACCGGGATATAGTCATTATTTGTCAGCTGGGGGTAATATAAATCAGATTCTAGAGAGACCATTTATTAGGTAGATAATTTTACATTAAATTTAAAACATACTAGGCAGGAAATTTTGGACATTTCCGATTTCATAATGGCGTGTATACCCGTTTTGGAAATTATTTAAACCATCGGAAACAGTAAGTCAGCCAATATTGTGTAAATAAATTACTGCAATTAAAAAGGGCTGGGCGCGGAAATCTAACAATTATCAATTAAATATGCAATATTATTGGTATATTAATTTTTATGTATGAATATAAATTTACAAAATGTTATCAGTATATCTATAATTACTTTGATTATTAGTATGTAAAATTTTCACATTTAACAAATAAAGCCGAAATAAGGTTTACTAATACATTAACTTTACAAACGATTTTTATTAATTCAAAAGTCGTTCCCATTCTAAATAAACCGATTAAAAACATCGTTCACATACATTCTATGAATATTGGTCAACCTAGTTCATTGCCATCAATAACTTTCAATATATGTCAGATTAGGTAACCTACTCTGGATTATCTTTAAATATGGGTAACGATTTTAATCTTGCTCATAAATCAGCTGAGCTTAATAACAACAACAAACATTTGCATATCTCAACGACCTACAGTCTGTTTATATTATAAACTTGGTCAAAAATGACATTTAGTAAACAAAACCTTCCTAAATAGATAGCCAACCTATCACAAACTTCAACGGAGTTCACTGACACTAAAAGTAAACAATTGCATATCTCAATGACCTTAATTCTTGTTAATATTATAAACTTGGTCAACATTTCTAATTGATTTACTAGTAAACTAACGTAATCGAATTTCAGTACACCTAACAAATATGTACTCTAGATACCGTAGACATTAATTGAAATATAGTTATTGTCATTAGGATGAACTACCTTTCATTATTGACTACGTACTTGCAGTTGCGTACCTCCAATTATTAATTAGTATTTAAATTATTTCTATAGCGCCGTTTTCGTGGGAAAATCACCTCAAGGGGGTTCTAAATTCCTTCGAACATATTGATGAGTTCAAAACAACGAACCCAACCAATAATAATAAAATCTCAAAAATTAGCGAAAGCATTCGTCGACAAACACGTTCCGATTTTATTTCATAACATAAATTTAATCTTCGATTTACATTTTTCAAGGCTCAGGCCTTTCACAAATTTCAGACTTTTTGGAGTCCAACCTTTTCTTTGAACAAAACCAAGTTAATGTTAAATCCAAACTGCAAAAGAGGGCACCAGTACCCCTCTAAATAAACCTGTCAATCAAACAAAACCGTATGTTTATTATTGTGTATTGTATTATCGCCTATATATATATTCATATATCTGAATATCTGGCTCAGATTCAAGACCTGAGTTTGAGATTTTAGGTCCAGGATTTTTCGGGAAAACTGGAGAATTATGGATTATAAAAACTCGGAATGTTTACATACTCGTATATATATAATATATACTATCGATTGGGCAGAAATAATTGCTGAGAAATAAGCGTAGTTAATTCTGGACTCTCGATGTGTAGGTCGGATTTTCAACCTCACAAAAACCGCAAGTATCTAATGTTGTTTGACTAGGGGACGAAATCGGTTTATTATCTTTTAAATGTAGCTGGCCTGGAGCATGGGAATTCGGAGGGTCTTGGACCCATGATGAAGGAAGGTGTCTTCCAGGTTGCGGTATAATGGATGGTAGAGAAAAAGGTCGACCTAAGGTCAAGAGGGTCGTACACCTGCCTTGCCAGGCCAGATTTGTGCTAAGAGGATTATCAACCGGAATTGTGGCCATCTAAGTACTTTAGGGGCTGGTATGGAGCCAAATTTCTTGCAAAAAATCCGTATTCGATCACTTATCATAACAAAAAAGCTGTTAAAACTAAAACCAAATCATGTAATTTCCCCCAAAATTAGGAGAGACTGCAGGCGGTCCCAAGACGAGAAGAAACTGTTAATAACCATTTAAAAAAATTGAAACTAACCAGTAGTAGAATCTAAGTAGAATCGCCCCTAGTTTAATGAAGGAAGGCGATAATTCTATGATAATTATATTTATGTATACCGAATTTAAAAATGTAAATAAACCATATTTAACAGACCAGGAAGACTGCAACTAAGGTAGTCCATAAGCTAAGTTTTACCTTTAAAATCATGATAGGTTAAAATAGAAATGGTGCTCAAAGTTAGGAAAATTCTTGTGAACCTATAGAAAATTAACGTAGATTACGTACTAGGGTAGTAATAGAGAGCTTATAACATAAACAAATATCAAAATCTAAGATAGGTGTGCTAGGAATATAAATCTGTCAATGGTATGCGAGACTCCGCCAACGCTACGAAGAATTTGGGGTTATCACAAAATGAGATCTTGTTTTTCCAATAGTCTGAAACAAAAAAGACACAACGGAGAATGGAAAAGCTCGATCGGAAAATTAGGTTTATCCTCGTGCAAATGTCGTCTAAATTCGACATACCCGGAAAATAGCATAGGGCTAGGCATCACGCACTGGCCAGGGAGAAGAAAACCCTCCAACTGAAAGGAAAATTACCTAGAATTTTCCGTTCACATTAATTAGGAAACTTTAAGGCAGCAGTAGAGCAGTCATCTCAAATCGGTGACGTGAACAGAAGTCTATTGCTAAATTCAATCATAAAGAAGGAAGGGCGGTTCAATCACAGCCGGTGTCGCGACAAGGAGGCGTCCATCATACGTACTACATACAAAAAGTTAACTAATGAATCCCTAAAGCTATTTTTCGACACCATTGAAAGTTCAATGCAGAATATCAAAAGTTTTTGGACATATACATCTTCACTCAAATCATCTGACGGATACCCTGCTGCTATGTCCATCGAAGCGCCTAAATCTAATGATACCCAGGAAATTTGTAACATGTTCTCTGAATTCTTTAAGTCTACATTTGAACCCTCCTCCACGAATGATACAATAGACTTCGACCAACTTGAATCAGTCTATGACCCCGAACTTACGTACATTCACACAATTGAACTAAATGAAAGAGAAGTGCAATCAGGTTAAAGGCACTAGATATAAACAAGGGTGCGAGTCACGATGGCATACCAGCGTTTTTCCTTAGATCTGCTGTACCGTCACTGTGTGTGCCTCTTACTATAATACTTAATAAATTTCTGAGTGAAGAGGATTTCCCTGACAGGTGGAAGTTAGCCTATATCATACCGGTCCACAAGGATGACTCGCGTCAAATGGTGGAAAACTATAGGCCGATCTCCATTCTCTCCGCGATCTTTAAACTTTTGGAAAGACTTGTACATGACAATGTATATCCCCAGCATGCTGAAAAAATTATAGACCAACAACACGGATTCGTCAAAGGCAAGTCTACCGCGAGTAATTCACTTATTTATTCCAATTTTCTATTAACCAGCATGGATCGAGGTCACCAGGTAGATTCGATTTATTGCGATTTAAAAAATGCTTTTGATAAGGTTAACCACCTAATTCTTATAAAAAATTGATGTATAACGGAATTGGGGGAAACTTATTGTTTGTGTCGTACTTAACAAAACGACAACAATCTGTATCTTTACGAGGACATACTTCTATGTGGGAACAAGTTACCTCTGGCGTGCCACAGGGATCAATCCTGGGTCCGCTGTTATTTATACTTTTTACCAATAGCGTTACTAACTACTAGCGTCTATTTCTCTTGTACGCTGATGACATAACTAAATAAATATTTTTCTCTTTAAAAACACCATGTTTATCGTATTGGACAATAATATTATCATTATTTTGAATTAATAAATAATAACTCTCCGGCGTCCCTTTCCCCGTTAAGACACTATAGCACATTTCAGATAAATACATTCAGAAATAATATTGTCTATCCTTCTGTCTCAAATGTGTCGACTATATAATAAGACAGAGTGTGCTAAGGTAAGCATTTTTTTCGATAATTTGTATAGTTTCAGAGAAAATGTTCAGCTATTACTTAAAAATATGTAACAATGATTCGGCTAATTATATTATATAATCACTTGTGTCTCTTTTTGAGTATCTTCCTTATATATTTTTTTATGATTCATTGAGTGATTATTTGTAAATTTATGTGATTTATATATAATAACTGAGTTTTTATAAGCAGATTATTCTCACGTAAGAGTGAACATCTGTAGAAATCCACAGAAAATAAGTAAATATATAAATAATGCGAGACGCTATGAAACGCCTCTTGTAGGACCGTAAAATCTCAATTAATATGTATCAACTAATAAATATAAATTTAAATTATTACATACGAGTATTTATTTAACTCACATAGGGCTTTTACACAGTGGGTATATCTTACTGTTTGAATATCGGAGTGAAGAAAAAAATATACAGTGAAATGAAATTAAAATTATAAATCGACTTATAATAAATTTGTCGGCCAAAAGTAAGAGTTGAAAATAGAAAACTTCCTTTACAAAAAACTGCGAAACACAATAAATACGTACATAGTTTTCTAGATCGCTAAATTCAGAAAACTATGTATACGAGTACACCAGTGGCGTACTTGATCTGAGAACAAATATAGGCTGTGTGTAGTTTTCAAGTTCGGGTATGAATTGTACGATGAATATTTGAAATCAGCTATTTTATTATCTTACTAAAAAGTGTAAGCTTCTAATATACTTAATCAATGTAGAACGAGTATGACTTAAAAAATATTCGCATATTCTTGGAAAGAACGAATTTTTTGCATAAACTTATGTCTGTTTTGTAAGGGAGTTGTGTAATATGGAGAATAAATGTTATCTCGCTGTCCGCAAATGACCCGACTCCCCTTTGTCAATGCATATTTCACGGTTAGGGAGAAATGTGTTCTCACTGACCGCTCGTGAATGCGAATGACTTAATAAAATGTCAGAGCGAGATGGCAGTGTGAGGTAGAGGCGAGATAGCTTGTTCATGGGACATGCGCAGAACGCGACAGGTCTGCGAGTCCCGAATCCCAAACGTTTCGTAGGCGACTTTAGGTGTAGGCGACGTAGCCTGCAAAAACTAGATTTATTCAGTCAGCAAGTAACTCTCGCCCCGACGACAGTTCTCTACCTCGACTGCTCCGCCCGCTACGACTTCTGCTCTACTCGCCTTGTTTCTCTTTGACCACCGCTGACCCTGGACCCCCATCGGACTACTGCCTCTCACTGGACCCAGACCAAGAATCGTCACATGGACACGGCCCCGAGATCTTCTCATAGTTCTGCGTAAATTGAATTTTTTATATTGCAAAAGTACAAAAGTTGTTAATGAAGTCTTGTCGTCAGTGTCTTTTCCTCCTTTGCAAGGGATCGACACATATTATGTACACATCCTGTATATATACGTATGTACTGAAGATTTGTAAATACTCATAATGTAAATGGTCTATTTGACCGTTAATAAATAAAAGCAAAACAAAATAATGTGTCGGTTTCCCTCGTTCCTATAAGTTAATAATGATTATTATTATTAAACCAAGTCTCTTTATTTTAATTACAATAAGTTCACGAAGAAAATATTCAAATAATGAGGCTCTTTTCCGCACTTTTAGTACATGTACCAAGTGAATTCATCGGTACCTGAAAATCTTATTTTTTGGTATTGTTATGGCTATTTGCCTTCCATAATCGTATTTTTTAGAAGGATGTGATAATTTTCTTCCGAATTTCACGTAAATGGAAAGGTATAACTTAGTTATTAGATAAAGATAAAAATAAAAATAAAAATACTAAATTACGTAAACACGAGGAAATACCGTTCATATCATCGCTTTTCACTTCATTTTTAATGGCACACATAATCGTTATTATCTAATGAGTGCAACCACTCCGACAATGGCGTAGCGTAAACTGTCGTGCCACGGGCAGGCTTGCAAACTGGCCCACATCTTTCACACGATTGATGTTACAACAAAATAATATTACATTATTAGGAATTACAATTAATTTCGTAATTTTAAAATTTTATTTATTGTTTATTAGGAATATTTAACAGGGTGATAACAAATATTAGAAATTGATAGAAGCAATATAAAAGTAAGGTCATCAAACCACATAAGAGAGGTGTTTATTATCGTTTGCTTATATTATTATACAATCATTTCCAGGCGTAATCATAAGGAATACGACTATAACTGCGACGAATATTTGAACAGTTTATATCCCCGCATAGTTAAAGCGAACCATCTTTCCGTGTATCCTAATCTAATCAACCAGTCAACCAACGCACGTGGTTTGCCTTTCCGTTACTGGGTCATTGAAAGAGAGAGACAAAGTGGCGTCTCGATTTATTTGGTGACAACCAAACAGTTATTTAAAATTTCTTCAAAAGATTGGTATTCACATTGTGGGATCATTATTAATAAATTCATAAAATCAACATGTTTCGAAAGCGAAGCTTTTTAAAAATAGCTGATTTCAAAAATATATATATTTTTAAAATTATTACCTCTTGAATTTATTTCATATTAATAAACATGTTTTTTTAAAAATATTATTAATATGGATGATATTAATAATAATAACTAATATTATTTTATCTTCATGCATTGTTATTTTCTTGATTTTATTTATTTCAATAATAAAAATAATTCCTTTTTTATTTTTTAATATAAATTTCCTATTCAATATTTTAAAATAATTTTTTATTAACATTTTTGATTAATTCCTTACCCGCTTTAATCGCTTTGTGTTTTGTAATTAAGTTTATAATTTTTATATTCTTACATTATTGTGTTCTATGTTTATCATTTGTCTATACTTGATATATTGATAGGCATATATTAAAAAGGCGGTGTTTACAAAGTAATTTTTATTAATTTATCAGTTATTTAAAAGTTCCGCAGTTACTAGTTAGTCATGGAAATAATGTTGAGCTGAAAATAAATGGGTTATCCGAAGGATTTCAAACGAATTTAGCGAAGCCAGTAACTTATTGTTCGATAGGAATCGGTGCTTAGACAAACAAACTGACTTCTGATGCATAGTATCCATTATTATAAAAATC
Source organism: Halesus radiatus (assembly GCA_022606495.2). Lineage (NCBI taxonomy): Eukaryota > Metazoa > Arthropoda > Insecta > Trichoptera > Limnephilidae > Halesus > Halesus radiatus. The sequence goes on from JAHDVE020004498.1 coordinate 183,004, forward strand.
TTTTTTGTACATCTTATTTTGTGCACTGGCGCGGCGTGGGCTCTTGCTAGGCCAGGAATGTCCAGTGCCCAGCCGGCAATACGCTACTGCTCACAGATCTATTGTCAATAAAGTAACTCGATTCCAGGTATTTAATGACCGAATCATGGAGGAGTACTTAACTGGCCACGAGAACCTTTCACAACAGACTGAAGAAACGAGCATTCAATGTTTGTTATGATGGTTTTATTAACACAATTTTAATGCCATTTTCATGTCATCATAACTTCAAACAAGGAGTACAAGCAGCCAGCAATGCTCAGTTTGAGAGAAACATATCATAGTTCGTACATAGCATAGGTCATACATAGTACAGCCTACGTAATATGTACCTACGCCTGGTACCTGCATACTTTCGCTTTTGACATTTGCACCGAATCATTACGAAACGTTAAAACGAGCGAATTAACCATTTATTAATCATTGTCCTTTAAAATACCGCTCAAATTCTCAAATTTCTTGTTACAAATATGCAGAACTTATGACCTTTTTAAGACAAATAAAGGTATTTCAATATTGAAATCATTTTTTAAATCATCTACTACGGACGACGTCCGAGTATTGACGTATCATCCCACGAGAAAAAAATATAGCTAGTGGGATTGAGATTTTGCGTATTTTGAAAACTAGTATAATTATTAGTTTGGTAACTTCTTATTTTAATAACCTCATGCATTCTAGTTGAGGGGTACTGACCGCCATTATTGAGCCAGCAGCAGCTGTCGTGATCATGTACTCGTTTTGTAATGATGCCTTTCTTTAGTTCATTCTTCAGTGCTATCATAATACAATTCTTAGGTATGAGGATATGAAATATGTACCAAACGTATTATCTTATCGACCCGTTTATCAAGTATAATAACTTTAACGAAACTATAAAATAACGAATTTGTTGTTAGGCATACTCCAAAGTACCCATGTCCAAATAATATTTTGCAACTGTTTCATAGTTGATATTAAAATGAACTTAGAAAAATTGCGTAATTCATTACTACGCCTCTATCAACAACAAAAAAAACTGTACATAACATTATGATAAAGCGTTCATGATTATAATTTGATAATAGAATAAGGCGGAGTGTTTGAGGCCGCAGCGCTGATAGCTTCGCCGTAAGTTGTAACCTTTCCTTCTTTCTCATAAACGAGGCATCTAACCGAAAGAGAGGTTATAGCGGAGCTATTGGTGGCATGTTAAGGATCATATTTAATAATATCAATGATTTATTCTACGCTATTATCACAATGTTGAGTGATAAATCACTTCTTTCCGAGATTCCGCTGTCATTCAATCAATCCTACATTGAACAATGGGACGTAGAGATTTGAAGGCGCTACAATGGGAAGCGATAAAATTTAATTTTAAAAAGTAACGTAAAACACCTTCGACGAAGATCATAGTATTTGATAAAGTTTGCATAATAGAAAATAATAATCAGAAGGTACCCAATTGACCACCGACAATTGAATTTTTAAAAAAATTAATGTAAATCAAATTTAATAATGTTATTATTAAGTTTTGCAAGTATTTTTAGTTGTTATTATTGTGACAGCTGTTTCGGCGTTTAAGGCCATTTTCAAACTGTGGTTAATCCACATTGCGACGACTTATTTATATGATTTAATTTACCCCCACTCCTTTAAAAATTTGGATGGATGGGCAACACCAAGCGTCCCGTCACGCCGCCCAGGGGCGTCACCAACAAAGACAAAGAAGATTGGAAGAAAGCATTAGTACCCCCGGCCGCCGTCCTCACCCGCCGCCCAACTTCACATAACTCCTATCATTTGTATTAGCGTCTTGCAATATATCGTAAGGAATAAATACAGTTAGCTTCTTTTTTTTTCAATTAAACATGTATGAAAACATAGACCAAGCCGTATTTAATTTTGATAATTTAACTGCATCTCTTTATATGGTCTTTAAATAATGTGTAATGATAGTGTCAAAAAAAAAGTCATAGATATATTATAGGAATAATGTAAGAATAGGAAGTAAGATTTGTATTATTTATTTATTATCTGTGTCGATATTTAAAATTCAAAACGAAATTGACAAATATTTTTTTCTATAGAAATGTATCACGAGAATACACGCAAACCTCCCTGCGCGACGTCAGATGCCAAGAAAGCAATGGTGCCAACCGAATAGGGCGTTTTGATGAGATGGTTTATTATTGACATTTAAAACACGATTTATAAATTCTACGTATAATTACATACGATTATAATAAAACTATTTGTTCAGAATCGCTTGTTGATCTATATGAATATTTTTTTTAAGCGTTGGTGCCGAAGGGATCAATGACGCTAGTTCCTTACAGAATTTTCATTGAAATACCGGTAGAACAAGGACAGCATTCCCAGCTGTCGTCCGTGCTACAAAGATTTGAATCCGTTCGTCAAGATAGGCGAAATTATCAAACCGATCGCCCGTTTTTGCACAGATACAAGGGCTTTTTTTCAGATATTTTGGGGCTCCCGACCAGAGGTAGCTGCTAAATTCTACAGTGTCAGCAGTTGTGTACTATTAAAGTATCTGCGGGCTCTGTACAGTACGCCCAGTTTCTGAGTGGCTAACTTTGTTCTGGCTTCGATGGAGCCCCCACACCTGAGCTGGTCATTCAGGATTACACGAAGGATGTCAATGAAGAGCTTGTTGGGAAGATTGGTTTTTTGTCATTTCGATCCCTTTTAAACATAATTGGAAATGATTGGGTCTTTGAAACATTAATTTCGACGAGGTTATTTTTAGCCCAAGAGGAAACCCTTTCGAGATAACTGTCCATTCTCTGCTTCAAAGCCCTCCGAGCTGTTGGAGTTGGAGGCTTGTTAAACAAAAACTGTATGATGGACTCAAATGGACCCAAATGGACTGTACTGTCATCAGCGTAATAATGAATTAGTGCACATGTCAAGATGTCATCGTTGTGCAACAAAAACTGTATGATGGACTCAAATGGACCCAAATGGACTGTACTGTCATCAGCGTAATAATGAATTAGTGCACATGTCAAGATGTCATCATTGTGCAACAAAAACCAAGTCGAGGACAGACAATTACTAAAACTATATTATTTTGATGGTTGTTTCAATGATTTTAAATTGAGTGTTTAGAATGGTGATCGGTCCATAATTATTTATATGTTTATGATTTTAGGGGTTTAATTAATGGAATGTTTAATTAAAGATATGTTTATCTTGAAATAGTGATTAATCGTACTCGCAACTCTAAACACTTAAGTAATGACATAAATATAATATTGTTTTACTTTGTACGCAAATTGGCAAGTGAGCCAAATTTGAATAAACGTCATCGCACGAGGGGTTAAATATTGCTAGGTAGTGCCCTAGTGGAAAGGTTAACTTCTACCCATTAAAATTATATTCCAGGTTGAGAGTAAACGCGTTTGCCAGTTAGTTTTTTTTAGCATACGACAGAAGAATTTCCGATTTTTTTTTCTTTAGTTGTTTATGTTTAGTAACTTGATAACTCTCTTATTTTCATCCGTGTAACAACATTAAATATCTTAGTTTGAGATACCAAAGTTGCATGGCATAAGTATGTTTTATGTCCACAAAGTATTGGTTCACGGTTTCTTGCTAAAGTTTGCTTGTACCCTAAAATAAGATACAAATAAAATACCCTAAAATAAAATACCCTAATGTACCCTAAAATAAGACAGATATAGTCAATAGAAGTTGCATAGCATAAATATGCTTTATGACCACAAAGTATTGATTCACGGTTTCTTGATAAAGCAAACTGTACCCTAAAACAAGACAGATATAGTCAATAGAAGTTGTATGGCATAAATATGCTTTATGACCACAAAGTATTGGTTCACGGTTTCTTGCTAAAGCAAACTGTACCCTAAAACAAGACAGATATAGTCAATAGAAGTTGCATGGCATAAATATGCTTTATGACCACAAAGTATTGGTTCACGGTTTCTTGATAAAGCAAACTGTACCCTAAAACAAGACAGATATAGTCAATAGAAGTTGCATGGCATAAATATGCTTTATGACCACAAAGTATTGGTTCACGGTTTCTTGCTAAAGAAAACTGTACCCTAAAACAAGACAGATATGGTTAATATAATCGTAGATAATTAAAAAATGAGGAAAAATTTCAATTTTCTTAATAAATGATTCAGTAATTAATAGTTGAGATAAGTAACAGTTAACCAGCATTTCGCTCAAGAAGGGATCTTTTGTAACCGTTTCTTGATCTGCTCTGTGTTTATCGAACTTATAGCCTGTGGTTGATCATTAATCAGAGAGGGAATACGGTATACCTGATGTGGTATAAAATAGAGTTAACGGGGTCACGAAGTGATCTCCGACCGGGTTATACAATCAGCGTGCCTGCTGAAATAAGATAACAGTATCAATTATTGAGGAAGTGAAATCTGTCGGGATTTTCAAAGAAAGCGCCACACGACATATTTATAACGGTTAAGATTCAAACACTTTTATTGACCTTCTCGCTAAAGCGGCTGAGAACGTTTTATTTATGGGGTAACGTTTACAAAACAATTATATTCGGCGAGAAAGAATGAACTATACCACTGCCAAAAAATAAAACAACTGTGGGATGATATGGACGGTGATAGAAAGTGACGAGGGGAGCACAAATCTTATGCAGACAGTCTCGTATTTGAGCAAGAGAAGCGTTGTATGCATTAGAGGGAATAACGATTTTACAGGGTGGTTCGAAATGGTAAAGTGGGCTCAGCAGGGCTGTGTCAAGTCGCCATGGTTATGACTTATCTAGATGGTTTGAGGATGTTTCCCTCCGCAACACTTCGTAGTGTAGAAAATCTGGGCATATTTGTGAAACATTTTTGCTATAAGGCATGCGATGAAATAAAATATGCATTTACAATAAGTGCAGTAGTAAAAGATTTTCGTGAATTAAACACGAGCGTTCGTTAAAGACGATTAGTATTTAATATTAAATGTTTATTCCAGTATGTGGGGAGGTAAGCGCAATCCCACACATTCCATACAAAATATACATACAATAGTTATAAAAATATATCAATATGTTCAAATGTTTAATGAAAAACATATATAATTAGATATATTAAGTACATGAAAATAAAGTCTTTAAGGTGCTGCGGCATTCAAACAGTGAGGGGCCAATATCTTTCTCCATTTTGGTCATCGTTTATCTCGCATTCACTGTCTTTGTGTGAAAACGTCCTTCGAGCAATCGTCTAATGAAGGTTCTTAGCCAAATCGACACTTCCAATATCTTATTTGGTGTGCGTACTCGTGTGTCTTGGCAGGTACCTGCGATTATGATATTGGAATTTTGGCATTATTCAATCGGGTTAAATCAGTTATATTTCATTGGGAACTCACACTATACGGTTATTATTTCGATTATAAATTCAAGTCTTGCGCAAAGGGTCAATTGATTTCATGAAATACATGAACTTAAAAAGTGAAATGCTAGCCATGTATCTTCAAACAGTGATGTAACAAAGTCTTTTCGAAATCTTAGACGTTTTATCGATAGTTTTTAACTTCTCAAACATGGAAACACAGTACCGTTCTTTTATATGCATGTACTGAAATATTGGAAAATCGTAAATGAAACAACTGTCGCAATAATTAAAACAAAACTAAAATGATTGCAGAACTTAATAATAGGATCTTAAAATTTGATTTATATAAAATGGAATAAAAATAAATAAATGAGGTAACAATTCATTTATCCCGTGTAAATTATAAACAATAGGTAAACTTTTCTTTTTCAAAAAGAAACACAAACATTCCCCGTTTATGAATAATCTAACGATATTTGAAAATATCTTACTACCATCATAGTAAGCGGATGATATTACTTGTGTCACGATGGAGGACCTTATATGTTGTACAATCTGTATTTGTTTTCTAAACATCATCCATACTCCCTTTGGCCGATTAACATTTTTTTTAAATGCACTCCTCAGAATCTAAAAAATATTTTATTCTATTTTTATTACAGATTCCAACAAGCATAATTGTTTAATTAACACATTATAGTACGACGCTTGTATTTTAAACAAATGCGAAAACCTAACCTAACCTAATTTTAATCCGTTTGTTAAGACCAGGAAATCTATTAACCGGACCGAGAGTCAAGGGTTTTTTCAGATATTTTGGGGCTACCGACCAGAGGTGGATGTCAAATTCTAGTTGTGTACTATTAAAGTATCTGAGGGCCCTGTACAGTACGCCCAGAATCTGAGAGGCTATCTTTAACCCGGGTTGTATGGAATCCCCATGTTTGAGCTGGTCACTTAGGGTTACACCAAGCCTATCAATGGAAGTCTTGTTGGAAAGTTTGCTTTAGTTACGTAACAAATATTTAATGGTATTATAGCTACGATTTGTAATAGTTCTAGTATTTGTCTAATTTATATGATGTGATTAGCAGAAACGTAAAGCTTTAAGTAACTACAGAAAAAAACAGCTTTTATTTACAGGGTATGAATTGAAAAGGGCTTTAAAATATATACAAAAGCCGTCATTAAATATTTACTTATGTGGGACAAAATGTCAGACATGAGGGATTAAGACGTTTTAAAGATAAAGATGCAAAAATCAAACATGAATAAAATTCGAACTACACGGGTTTTATTTTAACCTAAGCTAAACCTGTGTCGATATCTACACTAACCGAGTTTCATAACTCGCGGGGATTGCTATGTGTACAAAAGCCAACATCGACACGTCGACAAAGCCTTTAATCAACTATATTGTTGATTATTCGACATGAGTAAATGTGACAGTTACATTTGACAGTTGACGTCCATTGCAATATCGTTAGTATCTATCTGTACCAATCCCGTAGCGATTATAGCGTAGATGAGATACTTGGGCATCGACCTTATCCCGTAGTTTTCAGCGTTATCGTATGTTTTCCAGCCTGGAACTACTGGGATGGAAGCGAAGCATGCCACATGGACTATATTTTATAGCGTATATGGGGCACCCGATCTGCGTGTTGGATCGACCTTATCCCGTGGTTTCCCGCGGTATTGTATGTTTTCCAGCCTGGAACTACTGGGATGGAAGCGAAGCATGCCATATGGACTATATAAACAAACCTTGCAGTGCCGACATTACGCTTGGGCCGAGGAATTTCATGGCCCGGCCTGCCCCCTTGTGCCGCATCTAGAAAATAAACAAAAAACTATTATATACATTCTATTTTTAGTTGAAATTATTCAGAATCCTTATGAGAAATTGTGCGCTGTTCTCTAATATGTAAGGAACCAGGATGCGGAATTAAGATTCTTGAGAGGTACAATGGAAATGAAGAGTTCCATTTGTCGAGAAGTCCTCGCCATCGAATGACTACTTCATGTTGACGAGGTGATTTGTGTTTAGGGGTCGCATTGGGGTAGTCGATAGGACATAGGAGACGTCTATTTGAACCCAAACAATGCGGAGGGAGACAGATGCAATTTTAAAGCTAATGAAGGAAATGAGGTTGCTTAAAATAGTTTAGTAATCTAATATTTCCTGTACCCATACGAGTTTTAATGTTAGATATCTGCTTCATAGTTTGTTGTGATTATAGCCAGATATATCCGAAGGCTACCAACAGGTAGGTACTAGAGACAATCATATTATCGATCATTGCATCAGCCGGCTAATATTGTTAATCGACCACGATCGTTAGTAAATCACAAACAAATTTCATTTACCTTTCAATTGTTGGTACAGATTAAACGTGTGTCGATCAGATTAGATTTCACTAAACTTAACAATGCAACGGTATTATTTCTATCAGGTTAACGGGCATGGTGTTATTATTTAAATCCAGACAGTAACACTGACATCCAACTTCGTCAATAAAAGACTTAATTATTATTTCATGTTTAAATTCGTCAGTGTCCGTAATGGAAAAAAAAAAAAATATATATATATATATACATTTAATCTCCGAAGGTAATATTAACAACTCTCGAGATGTAACGCCACACCGATAAGACACAGAAAAGAAAAAGATAACAGTAGCAACTGGGACTCGAATCAAGGACCTTGCGCTCTAATCCACTGAGCTACAGCTACCCCAATTCGTTCCGTCAGTTTTGTCGGTATCATTCTTCGATTTCTAAGAACTGTCAATATCATCTTCAAAATTTGTCAAAAATAATGTTATTATTAAGTTCTGCAAGCATTTAAGTTTTAATTATTGTGACAGCTATTTCGGCATTCAGGCCATTTTAAAACTGTGGTTAATACACATTGCGACGACATAATTATATGATTTTATTTACTCCCACCCAATTAACCCAGCTAAGGTGTTTTTATTCGTGTATGTAGCTGGTGATGGAACGTGTGATCAATGAAAAACTGCTAACATACCTTTAGAAAAACAAAATTATTAACGATCATCGATACGAATTCCGGCAAAACCGCTCATGCGGTGATCTTCTCGCGTACGTGACGCATGATTGGGAGCGGTGCCTGGAACGTTACGGCGAGACCTAAATGGTTGCACTGGATATTTAAAAGGCCTTTAACCGGGTTTGGCACCGAGGACTTGTCAACAAACTGCCTTCTTACGGACTTCCCGGATCCTTGTGTACGTGAATATAACATATATATATATATACTATAGAAGAAGATAAGAGGCTGTTTTTTTTTTTAAATATTTTGTTTTTGTACCTAGACTTAGGCAGGTATTATTCCGTATATCAAACCGAAAGAGTCATACAATATTAATTATGTTTTTAATAAACGATGTCAAACAAATCGAGGGTCAAGCCAGTTGAAATATGTAGCTTTTATGAAGGTATGACATCCTCCTAACCCATCACTCACCCATTCTTAATCCCCTCTCCTTTTTTCTCTTTTAAATAAGTTATGTTCCGCTCACTGAATATAACATATTTTCAAAATTTGACGAATAAAAGAGACTACAGGTGACCTAACAATGTTTGGGGGAAATAAGATTTGCCCTGGCACTGCAATGGAAAAATGATTTCATGTCACTCTCATCCCACTGGAAAAGAATTTATTATTAGTTATTAGTACTTTATGCTAAAATTGAAAGCGCGGATGAGGGATGGACGGAAATATGAACACAGTACATTATTAAATTTATTGATTTTTGAAAAGCATTTTCGGAAAAAGGTAAAGTATTTGTATTAATTTTGTATAATTAATATGAAGGAATGGGAACCCACATATCCCGTGTGTGGGTAATACAAATTCAATGTCAGAATAAGAATCAATGTTCTCGATCAAGTAACAGGATAAACATTAATAGGCCAATTGCATCACCTTAAAAAAATGGTTCAAGTAAAAATTCATGGACATGGCGATTTTTTGAAAATTTCAGTCCCTTTTTTATAAATCGAATATTATTTGTCACCAACTGCACATGAAAGGCAGAGGAGAATAACGAAGCGTACCATAAATGATAATTCTTATAAAATATTTTTTTTTCCTATATTTATCTTATTGATCAATATAATGCTCATCGTCATAACTGTTTTACATATTCCAAACATTTTACAAAAGATCAGATATTAGATATTAAATAAATACTCTCTACCCAATGTACAGTCTACCCAATGTACAGTCTCTACGTCTTATGAACAAGGAAGGTAAACAACTCGATAAGATGGAAGATTTATTAATAATTTGAAACATATTAAAAACAAGTTAGAAGGGTTCATAGGTTATCACGGCCAAAAGTATTTTTTACTTGAATTGTTTTTGGGATATTGTTTTGGATATTATATTATTGGACAGCGTTACAGCGTAACAACGTCTGCCCTGATGATGGGCACTGTAACGCTGTCCATAACATTGGCTACGAGAGGAGGATATAAATACATATATTAAAAACAAGTTAGAAGGGTTCATAGGTTATCACGGCCAAAAGTATTTTTTACTTGAATTGTTTTTGGGATATTGTTTTGGATATTATATTATTGGACAGCGTTACAGCGTAACAACGTCTGCCCTGATGATGGGCACTGTAACGCTGTCCATAACATTGGCTACAAGAGGAGGATATAAATACATATATTAAAAACAAGTTAGAAGGGTTCATAGGTTATCACGGCCAAAAGTATTTTTTACTTGAATTGTTTTTGGGATATTGTTTTGGATATTATATTATTGGACAGCGTTACAGCGTAACAACGTCTGCCCTGATGATGGGCACTGTAACGCTGTCCATAACATTGGCTACAAGAGGAGGATATAAATACCTATATTAAAAACAAGTTAGAAGGGTTCATAGGTTATCACGGCCAAAAGTATTTTTTACTTGAATTGTTTTTGGGATATTGTTTTGGATATTATGTTATTGGACAGCGTTACAGCGTAACAACGTCTGCCCTGATGATGGGCACTGTAACGCTGTCCATAACATTGGTACAAGAGGAGGATATAAATACATATATTAAAAACAAGTTAGAAGGGTTCATAGGTTATCACGGTCAAAAGTATTTTTACTTGAATTGTTTTTGGGATATTGTTTTGGATATTATATTATTGGACAACGTTACAGCGTAACAACATCTGCTCTGATGATGGGCACTGTAACGCTGTCCATAACATTGGCTACAAGAGGAGGATATAAATACATATATAAAAACATGGATGGCTTTTAAAAAGATTTCGTAGAAATTTGTACAGCTGAACATTCTTGTACTTAAGCATACCTACCTTAATTTTTTTTTGGTATTTCACATTATTAGTCTACTTCTCAAATTTAAATTACACTCATATATATTTATATAGTCTGATTTTGTTAAAGTTTGTACCCCCAACGTTATACTGCTAAGTCGAAATTACAACGATCTCGTACAAACGTCAAATTCACTTATGCTTTTGACACATCCATACATTGCATCAGTCAAAATTCAAATACGTAGGATGGAAGCGGAGCGGACGCAGTGTTTATTTTTTTACATAGATCAACTCTAACTACTGTAGGGTCCAAGATCGGTATCTTAAATATGTATTAGAAATATATAATATAAGTTCATTAATAACAAAATATAAAAAAAATAGGTACGTATAGCTGAATATAAACAATGAAATTTACGTGACAAACGTTGTTAAAATAGACAAATCATTATTATTGCACAAATTATTGATGAAAGCGTAATGTTTTTATGTTTTATTTTAGTTTTTCGTATATCTTAGAATTCAGAAAAAATACCAACTGTTCTGTTATGACATATCATTTTAGCTTCAATATAATCGATGTCATAAAACCCAAAAGTCACCAGAAGTTTCAACGTTGCTATACTCGTATTATTAAAAACCCAAAAGCCACCAGAAGTTTCAACGTTGCTATATTATTAAGAACCCAAAAGTCACCAGAAGCTTCAAAGTTGCTATATTATTAAAAACCCAAAAGTCACCAGAAGTTTCAACGTTGCTATACTCGTATTATTAAAAACCCAAAAGCCACCAGAAGTTTCAACGTTGCTATATTATTAAAAACCCAAAAGTCACCAGAAGTTTCAATGTTGCTATACTTGTATTATTAAAAACCCAAAAGTCACCAGAAGTTTCAACCATTTTTCCAAGCCATTATAAAATGCGTGCAAGTGGCCTATTCCCCGTAATATAATAGTTATAGGTACATACTATATTTATGTGGACAAAGAATTTATAGACACAGACGAGTAACATTCAACCATAATTTAAATTCTTTTAGAAAAAGTAATGTTTTATTAGTCATTTGAATATGTTTTGGTAGAAGATTATATTTTTGAGGACCAATACAAAGTAAAATACATTATTAGTCCTTTTCTTTATTCTATTTTCGTTCTTTTGAAACCATGCCAATCGTAAATCAACTAATAATGTAAAAATATGCGTTTGAGTTATTTGTAAGGTTTCAATAAATGCATCTAGTGCAACCTACTCTATTATACACCAGATGACGAACAATTGACGACATTTATTTCTGGCGACCAGAGTTAGGGGCATTTTATGAACATGCACAACTTTTTCAAATAATTATTTTTATTATAGTTGGAACAGACACGTTATTATTATAGTTGGAACAGACGCGTTATCATTATAGTTGGAACAGACACGTTATTATTATAGTTGCAACAGAAACGTTATTATTACAGTTGGAACAGACACGTTATTATTATAGATGGAACAGAAACGTTATCATTTTAGTTGGAACAGACACGTTATCATTATAGTTGGAACAGACACGTTATTATTACAGTTGGAACAGACACGTTATCATTATAGTTGGAACAGACACGTTATTATTATAGATGGAACAGACATGTTATCATTTTAGTTGGAACAGACACGTTATTATTATAGTTGGAACAGACACGTTATTATTACAGTTGGAACAGACACGTTATTATTATAGTTGGAACAGACACGTTATTATTACAGTTGGAACAGACACGTTATTATTATAGTTGGAACAGACACGTTATTATTACAGTTGGAACAGACACGTTATTATTATAGTTGGAACAGACACGTTATTATTATAGTTGGAACAGACACGTTATTATTACAGTTGGAACAGACACGTTATTATTATAGTTGGAACAGACACGTTTTCATTTTAGTTGGAACAGACACATTATTATTATAGTTGCAACAGACACGTTATTATTACAGTTGGAACAGACACGTTATTATTATAGTTGGGACAGACACGTATTTATTATAGTTGGAATGTGGTGAAAAATCTTTTTTTTTACAGTAACTCCACGCTGGAGGCCCTGATAATTTCCCTCTATCATCTTTAGGGATGTTGTGTGGAGGGTCTTTTAGAGAATAGGAAGGAGTGAACTTGGGCCTTGAAGAAAGCTGTTGAACACAGGAACGAGTCGTAGAAGCGACCCGTTCTCATGTGACAAATGTCAACCATGTGCAAATGTTAGGCGCGTGTTTGGTGTGTTTCCCGACTATGCACCGGTGCCGAAGGGTCAACGACGCTAGTTCCTCAGAGTATCTTCCATTAAAATACTGGTAGAACAAGGACAGTATTCCCACCTGACATCTGTGCTCCAAAGATTGCAGTACGTTTGTTAAGATAGGCGAATCTATCAAACGGACCGCCCGTTTTTGCACAGAGTCAAGGGTTATTATAAATTAAATAGGGTTTATTTATCAAGCTAAGCTTGTTTTGTTTTGTAAATTAGGTTAATTCATAAACGAGGCTATATCTTAACCGTCCCACTAAGTGTAATCAAAATATTAGTTGCAACATCGCCGCCCACTGGGTACAGAAGAATAGCATTCCTAGCGCAGTCATCGTCCGCTATTTTATATCGATACAAGACAATGAGGAACTTCGTAATGTTCTACTCGTATACAAATAGATGAAGCTGTCACTGTCAATAGTAATAATTGATACAGGTAACTGATTATCGTTTTATGAGCGAATGGTATAAGTGAAAACTTCAAACAGAGGGGTTGTGAAACCATGGAGGTTACTTAGGATTAAACGTTCTTCAAAGATGTTTAGTTTACTGCATAATTATTTGTAAGTAAATCATTGCTTATAAAACAGAGATGATCGCGGACCTAGATTTTGCTACGTATAAGGAGATAGTTGTAGGTAGATAACAATATTCCAAAAACATAATATTTATCCCTAGACTTAAAGAAAAAGTCAACAGATGTTCAATATAAATAAAAATCGGATAGATATATCCGGGACACTATCTAATGATAACAATAAAATTCGGGTTAGAATCTTGTAGTCATATAAAGGTAGCAGCCAAAACATATTGGAATTAAATGTAGATGATATTAACAACAATTCGTAAGAAATTGAAGTATGATACTGATAAAACTGTCGAGATGGATTGGGGTAACCGTAGGATTAGCGCGCAGGGTCCCGGATAGATCATGAGGTCCTGGGTTCGAGTCCCAGCTGCTACCATTATTTTCTGTGTCTTTTCGGTTTCGTGTTGTTAATATTATCTTCAATGATTAATAATAGAATATTATACACTTACGATGAGCTGAAGGCTTTGTTTAATGGGCGCCAATCACTTGTTATGGAATAAGCGGTGTCTTCAGTCCGGGGTTCATGGATACTGGCCTTCATTGTGATTACACGGTAATTAAATAAAAGCAGTACTTAAAGTAAAGGATAATGAATTAAAGGAAATATAGTAACACAAATCGCGTACCTGTGGAACAATAAAACGAACTATGAGGGCGATGCAGCCCTTGAGAATCTTCGACTATGAATCCGGAGGTTGCGGGTTCGAGTTCCGACTAATGATTACCGAAATAATATATAGTATATTTGTGGCAAGTTCCAGAGTGATAGATACTCTTAGTATCGCCTTGGAGGTAGACCACCATTCAGAGTAAAAACTTTACTTGAAATGGCTTTAGCCGTGTTTGGCGACCAAATCTGAATAGTCAGGTACCTACCAACTTTCCCCTCCCTCCTCTCCCAAATCCTTTAACCTCACAGTTGGGAGTAGTTGGGACTTTGTGCAGTATTAAAAACATGTGCCCAAAGAAACCAGGAAACAGCATACGTGGGAATAATTTCTTGGTCGTGAGGCAGATTGGGCAGAGATTCTCGGCCTGCGATCATCAAACGAACCTTCAGAAGACGGCAGAAGGCAATGTTAAGGAAAGTAATCACTTTCGAAATCGTACTAAAAATTATATTGTCGACACGGCAGCTACGGTACAGAATATGCAACGAAGGTCATCCATTATTTTCAAAGATGCGCGTAATAAATTATTGCATTTCTACTTCCTCCAAGGATTACACAAATGAATCGTGATGCTCGAATTACTTCACTAGAGCGCAATGAGCTTCTTTCTAGAAACGTAAGAATTGACCGTCACGACGCGCCTACGTAAGTAGGTACTCCCACCCGTGGCATCTCAAAATCTGTTACATTTCGGTAGCCAAATTTGTCACAAACTATCCACAAGCGTTATTTATTCGTAAATGAACAAATCTTGGCTTTAGTAACGAGATATATATGCAGATCGGTGGGACGCGTCTAACCAGTTGAATTTGTTATTTGTATTGATACGATACTCTTTTTCCTTACAGTTTTTCCATCTCCTTTCACTCGATGAGTAGGTAAAAGTGACATCATTACAACGTATAATTATCATATATATCCGTACTATAACTAATCCTTTTAGCTTCTCCTAATATCCTAGATTAAAAAATAATCTAACCATACATATATATATATAACATGACCAATTGTTCACGGGTATCGTAATAGAGGATGGCACAATACGTTCTCGCATTTTTAGTTAAATTTTCCGAAACGAATACAACGCTCTTTGCATACCCGTTGAAGGAAACATGTTATTCACAATTCCGCAACAGTGAAAGTATCAGTTGTCGAATAATGCATTAAACGTAGCAAAACAATGGAGTTTGAATTGATTTCTTTTATAAACGTATTGATGTGTCGATTGATTGGCGTTACGTAACATTTCTACTGGTATTACACTAGAGTTTTTAATGTTACAAATAGCCATATTTGCATTTTAATGATAAGATAATAATTTCCCGATGATTGAGCAGACCGACGAGGTTATTTTATTGTTTTTAGGAAATATTATGGTAATTTACGCAATGCAAATCGGTGGTTAAATAAGCAGTACTTTCTAAAATTTATAAACTAAAGACATTTGCTTAATCTGGCAGCCTATTGGCAGCATTTATAGATATTTGAATGAATGCATCCACCAACTCTTTATCGTTCATTGTTGGTTTGTAGACTTATCTTATCTTAACTAAATATCACAATATCTGGAGCAGTTTAAATTCTGGAACGACGAGCTTTTATGTCATAAACTTAATTCAACATGATTTTTTTTTATTAAAATACCTTCGTAACTTTTTCCACTTGTTTATTTTCGACCGGACCGGTTTCACCCGATCACGGGTATTGTCAGACTGGCACAATTAAAACTAAATCTTTGATACATACATATATCATCTATGTCAGAAATGAGTTTCGTTGCTTTCTAATATTGTTTTTATTTATGACTTGAAATTTGTTTTATTGCTGACGGTACTGATATATTATTACGTTTAAAACTACATTCGAGTTGGTTTATTACCTTAAAATGTATATAATATCGTTCGTGTTAGCTTTTATTTAAACAGATGGTAATTTCTGGTTTTGTTTTTTCCTTGTGATTTCTGTCTTGTTTGCTAAAATGAATTTTATACAGTTTTTGTCCTGTAGTTACATGAACTACGGGTAACCAGGTATATTTTAATGGGTCGATTTATAATTTTTTTTATTTTGTTATAATAGGTACACATCACACTTAGAGTTCGTCTTAGATGTCTGCAACCAAATTCCCAGTTACATTTTACCCTGGTATTGATGATGCCCGTGATAGGGTGAAATCGGCTCGGTCGAAATTAAATAGGTTAAATATTAAAATGGAATTCCACCATGAATTGACAGTTTCAAAATTAGAAATAATTTAAAGTTCGTACAACTTATACTATCTAAATTTCCTAGATCATGGGTAACTATTTGAACATTTTCAGATCTAGATGTCATTTTTTCACCATCAGCTGTAATGAGCGAATATTAATTAGAGATGGAAATCGACATTACAGAGGTAGTAGAGATGCATTTTGTAATTTATGGCTAAAATCTTCGATTAAATCTTTGAATTTTGATTCGTTTTGTATTTCCGTGGGTACCGTGAGTAGCGTGACTTATTGAAGTGGGTGTTTCTGGACGGGTTGGTTGGTTCTGTGATAAAGACAACTTGCCTTTATTTGATTTATTTTCAGTCAATAACTGAATGTTACAAGACTGTATTGCAAAATGCATAATTGACCAGGTAACCCGACCTAATTATTATTACATTCGGGCGTTGTCTATAGATTAAGCGAAAAATAAATGAAAAGTGCACAGATTAATATTAATTACAATGGCGGCTGTATTTAATAATAACGAAGGCGCGTTGCATAATCTTCTCATTAAAACTACATACGTTAGGTGCGTTAAGTAAATGTTTGATGGCAGTAAGGTATAATTATGTCATTATCCGCTGTTGAATATCGCGATAGCATTTCATTTTAATATCGCTAATATACATAAAAGAATAAATAACTTAGTTTACATCACTTTATTTATATACAATCAACATGTTTCATGAACAATATTCACATCATCAGGATTAGTTGTATACTAAACTTAAAAATCAAATATAGATCACATATTGTTGGAAAGGGTAGAAGGAAGGGGAATGGGTAAGAGTGGGGGAAGGTTATTACAATTAGAGATTTCAAAGACATTAGCAGGGATTTCAAAGTCATTAGCAGGGAAAGACCTGTTAAGTGGAAAAAGGTTCAAAAGAGGGTTTATAAAAATTTGTTGCTTATTAATTATGTCTGCTTTATTATTTACATTTTTCCTAATTTCTAAAATCTCTAAATTATTTATTATACATAAGTACTTCGGCAGCGGCGGACTAGGGAAAACAGGACTGGACTAGGTAAATTTGCAGGCTACCATTCTTCCATTACTTACTACTTTATCGCAAAAAGCGTGAATTTAGAAAAAAAAAACTTTTTAAAAATAATAATATACAAAAAAAAAGATAAAAATCATATTAACACAACCTATAACGTGTTACTAAAATTGTCTTTTAGCAAGAACGAAAAATTCTATAATATTTTAAAATTAAATTTATTTTTCTTTTTATTGTATAATATTAATTACTTACAGTACCCGCTAAGCAACTGCAGGTAGCTTATCAGCAGGAGTTTAGTTTAACAATATTATATAATACAACAATAAATGACAATCGTCATACAAATGTACCGCAATAATACAGCAATATAGGCGCATGTCTGTTGTGATCAATTGGAAATTTTATTTATCTGGCACACAAAATGGAAAAAAAAAACTTAAAAAAAATGAAAACAGCGTTTTGAGATAGAAAGTTTTGTTATAGAAATACTAGACTCCAATTACATAATATCGATTTAAATAATATTATAAAATATCAAAATATAAGCAAGTATTAAACAAATTAAGAATTTTAAAAAAATTTAAAAAAACTGTATTACAGTTTTGTTACAGTGAGAATCAATAAGCTAACCAAAAAATGAATAAAAATACTTTGTAAATACCTTTTCAGAGTATTTTTATTAATTTATTAATAATGACGAAACAAAGGGAATACCGATCTTTTGAAGAAATAAGGTAATAATGGGCTCCACTGTTTTATATAGTGTCTACAAGTTTCTGATAATATTTAACTGTAAACTCAGATTTTATTATAATAAGTGAAATACCTTGCTCTCTATTACTAGCATACATACTTCCTCACTAAAACCAACCCAAAATACCCGTTAAAAACATTCACACTAAAGAGAGTTGAATAAATGTAAGTTAGGTACTGTAAAATGCTGACGAATGAGAAAGATATAAAAGAGAGATGGATGAAATACTTTGAATAGGTCTTCGAAAGCAACCCGAGTGATAGTGATTCTAGTTGCAAGTCAGGTATGAATGACGATAGGGTGAATGTTCCCAAAATCAGCATGGATGAAATTAAAAGATCAATTAAATGTATGAAGAATGGTACGGCTGTTGGTTTCGATAATATTTCTGCTAAGAATACTTTAAAGGAGATAGCCGTATAATTCTAACATGGTTATGTAAACTTTTTAACCAGCGTTTAGAGGAGGGTTACACGCCATTAGATTGGAGAAGGGCTGTGATCATACCTCTATACAAAGGTAAAGGGTCACGCGTGTAATGTGGGAATCACAGGGATATTAGCCTGCTAAGTTCAGTTGGAAAGCTGTATGGTAGGATATTGATTGAAAGGGTACAAATGAAAACAAAGGATAAAATATGGGATGTGCAAGGTGCATTTATGAGTGGAAGGGGGTCCATGGATCAGATTTTCTTGTTGCGTATGCTCACAGAGAAGTTTCTGGCAAAAAATCAAAAACTTTTCTGTGGCTTTGTAGATCTACAAAAAACATACGACCGAGTTGACAGAAAAAAGTTATGGAAGGTGTTGTCCAAGTATGGAGTGAATACAAATCTTATACAGGCAATCGCATCTCTGTACGAGGGAAGCGTTGCATGTGTTAGGGGAAACGGTGATTTTACGGGGTGGTTTGACACCACAAAAGGTTTTAAGCAAGGCTGCGTAATGTCACCGTGGTTATTTAATCTATACATGGATAATTGTATGCAAGAATTGAAAGAGGTGGGCTTGGGCGCAAAAATAAGTAGTCTGCAAGTATGTTGCGTGTTGTATGCTGATAATGCAGTGCTGATTGCTAACAGTATGGAAGATCTACAGTCCCTCGTATCTAGGATGAACGAAGTATGTATGAAGAATGAGCTAATGATGAATGTAAGTAAGTCTAAAGTCATGGTGTTTGAAAGAGAGAGTACGAAAACAGTGTGCAATATAGTTGTGAATGATGAATACTTGGAGCAGGTAGATGAGTTTGTGTATTTGGGAAGTATGTTTACGAGAGATGGAAAGACTGATAGGGATATTGAAAGAAGGGTGAATGCAGGAAACTCCATTAACGGAGGACTGAACGCGGTTGGCGCAAACAAAAAGTTGTCCAAAGAAGTGAAGCTAGCAGTCTACAATGGAGTGCTGATACCAACTCTGATGTATGGCAGTGAGGCATGGAACTGGCAGAGGAAGGATGAAAGTAGACTGAATGCTGTAGAAATGAGATCTCTGAGACGAATGTGTGGTAAAACCATGTATGATCGTGTGAAAAATGTTGAGATTCGTAAAGAATACAAGGCTGATGTAAGCGTAGTGAGCAAGATTAAGAAAGGGACGATTAAATGGTTTGGGCATGTAGAGCGAATGAACGAAGAAAGGAGTGTAAGGAGAAGATATGACGCGAATGTGAATGGAAGAAGAAGCCGGGGACGCCCGAGGAAGACATGGCACGATCAAGTGAATCAAATACTTGAGTCGGGCAATATCAGAAGTCGGAATAATAGAAGAGAATGTATGAGACGATGTATGAATGTGAATGAAGCAAGAAGTGTATGCCAAGATCGAGTTGTTGGCGGTCCGTCCTCTCTGCCTACCCCTGCGGGGAAACGGCGTGATGGTTAGTTAGTTAGTTAGTTAGGTACCGTACTATAATCATAACACCATAATTAACGACTTAAGGCAAATGTTAACCGTTTGCACGATAACTTGATGTATTACGTAATCGTATCTCCAGATAATACAATTTTTACGATTTGATTATTATGCAACTGTAATTATTAGATTCGATGAAAGATGGTGTTAAAAACATACTTGTTTTATTGGGTAGTTTTTTGTTACAGACCACGGCAACTAATAATATGTCCGGTAACTAATTAGCACCGCATTAGGAGAATTAAATAATATTTACTAATGAAGTCAGTTCAAGTATCTTCATAATTGACTGTATAATTTCAACAATCTGTCGTAATTCAAATCGTTTGATTTTGACTGGCATTTTCCTATATCCTTAGTCAACTAGGGTCTATTACGGCGCGAATTCCATTAATTCTAGTTTAAAAATCGGTCAAATAATTTGTTATACTGGTTCTTTATCCAGTTACTTTAGGAAACGGTTCCTCAAAAACACTAGGAACGGGAGGTAGATGCTAGAGAAATTCTGAGAAAAAAAAGACCAGTTACTTTCAATTTTCGGTTTTCTTTGTCTCTGTGATAACAAAGTCACTGC
Source organism: Halesus radiatus (assembly GCA_022606495.2). Taxonomy (NCBI): domain Eukaryota; kingdom Metazoa; phylum Arthropoda; class Insecta; order Trichoptera; family Limnephilidae; genus Halesus; species Halesus radiatus. The sequence continues at coordinate 203,753 of JAHDVE020004498.1, forward strand.
GACAAAGTAACTGGACGAGAATATCGAAAATCTCTATTTATTTTTCATTCGATTGTCTCAAAATTTTAATGTTCTTGATTGATACCCCCAGCAACCGAACCAAAACTACTCAAGTCTCTAAGCCAGGACACTCAAATTAGCCTCTCAACTTCTATGAGATCCCCCAAAACATACTTTTTATTTTCTTGTTTACAAAAAATATTTTAAACATTTTATTAAATTTAAATAAAATGTTTAATTAAAATATAAAAAAAAAACAATTAGAAGGTTCTCAAAGAAGAAAAAGGCTGTTTTGATTCATTGATGATTTGTATAGGGCCGTTTTTGTGAAAAATTACCCGAAGGGCGCTATTATCTAATAATCTGTATATTAATACTCTGATTTCATGGGCACTTCTCAAATCAATTTAAACTCGATATAAATTTCCTAAACTTAAACGTTTTCCCATATAAATCCCCGTTCTATAACGGGGTCGATTACGGCGTGAATCGCGTTTGTGTAACCTCGGAGTTGTTTTGTTTTTCATTAGTTTATAATTAATAGAGTTTTTCATATCTTTCCTACTTTAGTAAGATATACACTTGCTTGGACTCCATAAAGTGGCGTTCTAGAAAATAGTACACGAACATTAAACAAAACTTTAAATAGAATTCATTATTTTATTCTGCATATAATAGACCGGCGATAGAACCGTGCAAACGGCGGTTACTACAATCGATGAAAAAATAAAGTAATTAATAAAACAAAAATTTGGTAAAAAACAGAAAATTATTTACAAAAATAAATTACATTACTATTAAAACTGAATTATTATTAAATTATTTGAGCCATGCGAATACAAATGAATTGAAATAGAATAGAAATATATTGAATGTGAACGTGTGATAATTCCTTTCTATCAAAGAAAGATTCATTCTATGAAATAGACGTTAGAATAGATACGGTGGGAAAACAAAAAAAAAATTATCATCTCCGTTGGGTGCAATGTGCCAACTGTCACACTTTTCAGTACACTGCACCTCAAAATAGACACCCACACACTGAACTACACTTTACTTTTCTTTTGCACTACCGACACAACTCGTGATTTAAAACTAGGGCATAATGAAGAAAAAATAATCTCAGTATCAATAATTTGCCAGCATACGAGTACATTTATGAATAAGGAACTCCAGTGAAAAATATAATAGCTTTAAAAATATGTATTCATATAGATCAGCAATTCATAAAGATTTTATTACATATAATTACGTAGAGTTTATGAATCGTTATTTAAAAGTGAATAAAAATATAATCTCATAAAAACACCTTGTTATGTTGGTACCACTGCATTTGGAACATCTGACGTCACGTGCGCATTCTGTTTTTAGATTAGTATGGACATTTTTATTTTTCACCCTTATTTTGTGTTTTAAATATGTATTATTTTAGTTTTAGCGAATTTTAAACTTAATTTGAGTGACTTTAAGCTCTATAATTGTTGTTCAATATAAATAAATATTATTAGTGAGATAAGAGTATTGACGAGCAAATCAATTATCAATACGGACATTATGATAATGTTAATGCTCAATACTATTATTATTCTTTGAGTTAAAGTTTCTAAACGGGTACATAAGTTTATTACTTATGTTTAGTTATGGTTTACTATGAATAGAAAATAAAATGTTGTACGGTAAAGCTCATCCTTCTTTTGACATTTGACTTTCTAACCTCAAAACCGACTGGTCATAGATTTGGAGCGTTTTGGAGGACTTTGAACAATTGAAACTTTGAAAATTATTAACACTATGAAAACTAACTTTATTGATAAAAAAAATTGATCTGGAGTTCCTTATTCGTTTTGGAATAATGTTAAAATCTAATCACCATCTTTGGATGAAACGGGCAAAACGCTAGTATTATTTATAGGTAAAGAAACAACTATTAAAGGGAGGATACATATCGATTGACGATGTTTCTAATCTTTTTGAATATATTCATAACACGAATGAGTACACAAGTGAGTAACATACCATTGACGATCGCCAGTGATAACAATATGTTTAAAATTGCAGTTGTTATTTGAGGTATAGTAAGAGACAAGCGTTTGAAAATGGAGAACCTCTCGTGTTCGAAGAAAATATGTAATTACACTCGTGAAGAACTGCTTGTAATAATGGGGATCAATTCTATAGCGGCAGTTCCAACTTCCAACCCATGGGCCATTGCGTATGTGCGGAACAATAATATGGTGCCTGACCTTAATTGTATTGTAATTACAATTAGTGAGATCGTAATATTTGCAAATAATGGTTAGCATTATGTAACTAGGACCACACTGCGACATTGCCCTTTAGTAACGTGTGCAAGGAGTCACATGCAGTGAGTAATATCCAGACATTACAAGGGTTTTCAAAACATATTTTTTTATTGAGTTCAAATGTTATAATTTTTATATTTTAAAAGCATTTATGACATCCTTGCCAAACGTCTGCATCGACTCAATCAACATATCAACAAACTTAATAACAACGTCTCATGTACCCTAAGAGATTTAAAAAAAAATCTAGTTGGAGTTTGTTTCAATGCGATACTTTTAATAAATTAATTAAAAATTACTCATTAATATTAATAAAAATAATAATTCTAGTATAAATTTGTTATTCAATGCTTTATAATAATTTTCATTAACATTTTTGATTTATTATTAAATACTTTAATCAATTTTTGTTTATGTTTATAATTTGTCTATTCTTACATTATTTTGTTCTACGTTTATCATTTGTCCACACTTGACAATATTATTTTTTAGTATTCTGTATATTCCTGATGAGGAAAGCATAGCTTTTGAAACATGTTGATATGTATATATTAATAAAGTTGTGATTGCAGAGCAATTTTTAATTAACTTATTAACAATGACGCCACAAAGTGAATACCAATCTTTTGAAGAAATACAATATTTTTATTTTTCTGAAAATGTATTTTCATATCATGGTCACAGCATCCGAGCAACCAACGCCATCTTTAGGGGGTCTAGTTTCCGAGAGAAAGGATTGCATCACGCGAGGCCTATTGTTAAGTAAAAAACAAATGAATAATAATTTATTCTAACATCTCTACCATTGGCTGGTTTCGCACGGTGTTCTTCATCTAGTTTGTAGTTGGGTATGTGAAACCTATATTTGCCAACATTTCTACATGTGGCCCGGGCTACACATCGATTTCTTCACTGTTGTAACAGCATTTGGGCTAAAAATCCTTTAAATTTGTGGGAAAAAATCTACCACTTCAGGCAGTAGAATAAGTAGACTTTATCGGAATAAATTAAAATACACAAATCTATCGAACATTTCAGGGAAGACAAAGACACGGTGTCAACCGGTCAGTCACTCCAGATGGAAAGGAATAAAAGAAGAGATTGTGCAAAAAGAGACTTAGGAAAGTAACACAAAAGAGGAAAATCTTGAGGCACCTTATGGAAGCAATAGGTTCATGAACCGACTAGGAAAAGGGGAAGGCAATCAAAGGTTCTTTTTATTAATTATGTCAATAGTGACGACACAAAATAATTACACACCTTTCGAGGAAAGTTACGTGTTTCGTGAACACCTCGCTATGAGAACTTGTGCTGAGGTGTTCACGTGAATGTGTTAAATGTGATACAGGTATGATATTTGTATTGGTTAGTTTTCTTTTAATACATTAGTTTTGTCACATGAATGTAAAGAAGAAAAGAAGAAACATGAAAAAAAAGGGAAGGGAAAAAGAGGGAAGGGATTGTAAAGTAAGTATAATATTTTATGTGTTGGGTTATGCTGAATTCTTGATCAAATAGGAATACACGGGGACCTATTTCATTGCGTGAAATCATATTATGTAATATAACTAGCACTTATTAATGGAAACAAAACATCTCATATAGTTGTAACTTCTGGTGTACTACAGGGATCAAATCTTGGCTCAATGATTTTTCTAATATTCACGAATGACCTTGATTCAAAATTAAACCGCGCTTTTGCCGTGATTTAAAAAAAAATCACAAAATTAAGTGTGTTTTTGTATAAAGATATCGCCCAATGCTTAGGGAGAGTATCGGCATAATGCTAACTAATACAAGGAAGCCTACTATGCCTCGATTCAAAGGGCTATACCATCAAAACCGCGGTTTCAACAATTTAAAAAAAAAAAAATTTAACAAAGTTATTTTTTTTTTTTTAAATAAATTTAATCATTTATTTGAATGAGAATTGGACATCGATTTGTTTCCTCTCAAATTTATAAAATTCACGCGCTTGACTCCCCATATTGTGCTTTGTGTGGTCGAGAAGCGGGAGCTTTAGATCGGACATTTTATAAAATTCACCTGCTTGACTCCCCAGATTGTGCTTTGTGTGGTCGAGAAGCGGGAGCTTTAGATCGGACATTTTATAAAATTCACCTGCTTGACTCCCCAGATTGTGCTTTGTGTGGTCGAGAAGCGGGAGCTTTAGATCAGACATTTTATAAAATTCACCTGCTTGACTCCCCAGATTGTGCTTTGTGTGGTCGAGAAGCGGGAGCTTTAGATCAGACATTTTATAAAATTCACCTGCTTGACTCCCCAGATTGTGCTTTGTGTGGTCGAGAAGTGGGGCTTTAGATCGCACTATTTTTCCATCTATTTGCACGGTATAATCTTCTCCGTATACTCCTTCCAACTAAGCGTTCCATTCTTAATTTAAATTCATTACCTACGCTTCCACTCAACATGTAAGCCATGTACTCTTTTCAATTTTCTTTTATTTGAACAAGGAATTCCAGTGAAAAATATAATGGCTTTAAAATATATATTCTTATATATCAGCAAACGCCTAAAAAAAAGTGTATATTCCAGATAATTAGAGTATGGTATAATAATTAACACAGAATAATAGTTAAGTTCAAAAAGATAAAAAAAGTATAGAGTAATCGTTTACGTATACCAGATAATTAATCGTACCTAAGAAGTTTCCCAAGAATAGCTAATTATATTCAGATAAATGATTTTTTGACTTTGCCGATTAGAAACGCCGGCGTTCAACGCCAAACGAACACAAATTTTGTGAATCCGATGGGTAATTTTAGCACAGTAAAAGTTGCAAAAGAAACATGTTGATATGTAAATATTAATAAAGTGGTGATTACAAAGCAATTTTTAATTAATTTACTAGTGCATTTCCTTATAGATTCCGGAATACACATCTCCTTTCAAGAGGGTTGCGATAAATAATGTAAAGCATACATTTTCCGTGCATTTAGCTGATACAGAGAAAGGACTGGAGTGAAAAGATCACTAACTTAATACATAATTACATTAACTGTTTTCAATATCTCAACATGTTTCGGGACCAATGATCCTTCCCACATTGTTTTTTTTTCACAATTCCTGTCTATAACTTCCAACTTTTGTATAGTGACGTGACAATTTGTTAAAAATCTATCTAATTTTGTTTCAAGGAATTAGTTAAAAAATTAGATCGATGCCATATGCACAATTCCTGTCTATTAACTGGTAAAATTAAATCTAAATTTTGTTTCAAGGAATTAGTTAAAAAATTAGATCGATGCCATATGCAAAATTATGGTAAAATTAAATCTGTTTTACTTTTAAAAAATGTATCGATGATAGTATTCGCTCAGGTTTCACAGATGTTGTTAGTTTGGTACGATAGGTATTTTTTGGTAAATATAACAATACAAAAAAAAAACAGAATAAACATATAAACTAATTAAAATATACGCATTGCATGTAAGTCTAACTAGGAATCGAACCCAGGACCTCTGTCCCCAGACGCTACTGATACCTTTTTATTTTTTGTGTATTTTTCTGTATGATGTTTCCTTTTAGATTTGTTGAAATGATCTTCACCAGTGATCAAACATTACAATGAGGTTCATAAGCTTCGATAAGTTATTCAAATAAATTGAATATTCTTTCTAGACCTGTTAATAGATGTCCCATGTATAGGTATATCCGAGACAATTATATTTGTGTAGAACTTTGTAATTATGCAAAGAGACAGCAGCCAATAACATGGGAATTAATTGATTATAGTATTAGTAAGTCTTAAATTTGAAATATGATATCGATTAAAATGAGGTAAAATTAACACGTCTCATTAGCTCAGTGGTCAGAGCGTTGTTCCGGTGACGGAGGTACTGGGTTCGATATCCCGATGCGACCGATACATTTTATTTTCTTTGTTTTTTTCTGAATCATGTTTCATTTGAGATTTGTTAATATGATCGTCTTCAATGATTAAATAAAAATATGTGGTGGGAGGGGAAAGTTTTAATAATTATAAAGCGGGTCCTTCCATGATAGAGGTGATGAAAATAACCGAACGGTGTCATTTAATTGTATTGACCTCATTTACTCGTAGAACCAATCATAAACAATTTAATTTAAATAATTCATCGGATCATTCGCATGTTTTTTTGCTGCGTATTTTTGTTGTTGTTATGAACAGACTAGGCACATGTCAATCTGTTTCCTTTTTGTGTGACTATATTCGTACTTTTATCAGACGGAATTTGAATGGCATTTAAATATTTCGTAGTGCGTTTTCACATCCACTTCCGTCAAGTGAGATATTTGTGAAAAATGGAAACTATTATAAATAATACAATATCATCAGAAATCTGTTAGAATTTTATCTAAATGAAAAGCGATAAGTGTTTCTTCCACTCATATACAAATACATGCTGGTTAATCCATTTAACCTTTTAGTATTTTGTATTATATTGGGTTCATTTTCAGTAGCTGAAATGAATAAATTCACAAGAGTTTAGTAATCTGCAGTATGGAGAAAGTGTCTAATTCTATGCCCAGGCTTGCCAGATAGCGAACCATTTCCCAATAGCAGCTGGTCAATAGTCAATAGTGACATTGGTGGTTGTGACAATATTATCCATGAAACTAGATTGAGGCTAGAGAGAGGTTTAACGTCTCCGGGCGCCTCAGCCTCAGCCTCCAACTTTACACCTTTGAAATAATGACAGATTTTAAACACAACCAAGAATCATTATTGGCGATTTAAGAAATAAAGTTTATTTATTTTATTTTTATTTATGTATTATATATTGTTATCGGCTGACGTATTGCCCATCTCACTAGGGGTGAAACGCCTGTCAGTGTGTTGAGATGGCAATTTATAGGGGTGGTTGTTCAGCTAGGGTATTTAGATGACAAATAGAGTACAATAATTTTTTTTTTTTAAAGTATATTAATTTAAAGGTATAAAAGAATTTAAAAGCTGACAGGTTTTTTGGGGGTGATCAATGATCTTACTTTAAAAAGAACTTTTGATATACGTATTTCTGATGTCGCCAGGTAGAGAATTAAATAGCTCAATAGCATTGTATCCAAAACTTCTTTGTTATTAAGAGGTTTTACAAACTGGAATATTAAAAGATTTTACATGTGCTTGTCTTAGGGCTCTAGTGCTCATGGATATTTATAAATTGATGCAGCAGGATATTTAAAAAAAATGTTTTTCTCAATTTGGGATCATTTAGTTTCTTAAAAATAAAATAAGTACTCGTCCTTAATAGAGATTTAAGAATAACTTTCAGGATTAGTTTCTGGATAAGGATGCTAAAGGGTCGAGGCAAGTATTTGTGGCACTACCCCAACTGGAAATACCATATTCGTAATGCCAGGTTTCTACTTTTACCACAACTTTTGTGCTTGTGATTGACTTGTAGAGTTTTTAAATAACATAGATAAATAGGTATAACAAACTTATTAACTTTGCTTTATTTGTATCATCGATGAAAAGATTTCAGTCAATGTTTAATAAACACCATTCATTAGCTTACAGATGTTTCAAAATTCATTAGAAAAAAATCTCTTAGAAAATGACGTAACTATAATCATCTTAAAACGTCATTTCCGTGGTGCGACAAGTCGTCATGTGGTTGTTTTATGTTTTGTAAAAAAAGCTAGTTATTGCCCATTATTTATTTTACATTTTTTCAAATCTTAATCCACTGAAATGGTCCATCACATCGTGTAAGGGTGAATTTAATGGTCAGAAGTCGGCACGCAGTCGCGAATGAGAAGCTTGTCAATCAAATCAATCTACTGAAATGCTTTCCGGAATAATGAGCTAATGAGACTTTATCATTTTACGTAATTTTTATCGATATTTTAAAGCCTTACCAACACCATCCAATATCATAATCTCGCATGCTATATGGTTGCAAAGTTCTAGCCGTGCTAAAAAGTGCTAGGATTACAGATATGGTCTTTTTCAATTAGATGGTTGGCGAATTCCGAAAAAGCATTGCTATTTTAACACCTAAGATGTTCTTTGATTCTAATATTGATATTACGTGCTGTTTTACCGATATGAAACAGTTATTACAATTTAATTTATAGATGTTCCAGTGAGTTAGTTGGTTTAAATTAATTCAAAAGATAAGGAGAGGGCATTTAAAAAGTTATATATGTGCTAGCTAGTATACATTAAGAGTACAAAATATTAATATCCAAACTCAAGAAGTCAATTTTGAATGCATTTTTTTCCTCATAGAACCAACCTATCAAACACATAATAATAATAATAATAATCGGATGATTTTTATAGCGCGGTTTTTGTGAAAAATCACCTCAAGGGCGCTGTACAAATCTTACTTCCTATTCTTACATTATTCCTATATTAATAATTTATTTTTTTTGGTCACTATCATTACACATTATTTATAGACCATATAAAGAGATGCAGTTAGATTATCAAAATTAAATACGGCTTGGTCTAAATTTTCATACATGTTTAAATGAAAAAAAAAAAAAAAAGCTAACTGTATTCCTTACGATATATTGCAAGACGCTAATACAAATGATAGGAGTTATGTAAAGTTGGGCGGCGGGTGGGGACTGGGGCCGGAGGTACTGATCCTTTCTTCCAATTTTCTTTGTCTTTGTTGGTGACGGGACGCTTGGTGTTGGTCTGCCCGTACGCCAGGTGGCGCTCGTCGGCCGGCTTCAGGATCTGGAAAGAGCACATCAGCGTGTCGTCTATTTCTCGCCCCAGCCGGTGGTATCCTTGTCGGGGTCGGGCCACAGCAGGTCGCAGAGCAGCCTTGTCGGGAACGTCCGTGGGCCGCATGATGCACCGGATCTGCTCCGTGAACTGGAGGTCAGAACTCAGGTCGCCGTGACAGCAGAAGATCTTCTTGTCAAATGTTTTTATTTCCTATTGCGCCTTTCTCGGTAGCCAATAAATCTAATTTTGTGGATTGCGATTGTGGTACAACGTTCAAGGTTATACAATTATATCTTTGTAGCTATTAAATGCTCCAAGATAGCACATTCACCATTAAGTTTGAGTTTGAGTTGTCTAGCTCGGTCGTGTACGATATTGTTTACAATCACCATAGTTCAACGAATAACATTGTAAATCATTCACTCTGGGACACTTTTAACAGGCAAAGGTCTTTAAACAAGCACATGTGTCGAACGCCTTCGACCGACCGATTCTTTTGGGTTAATTTAGAACAACGTGACAGATTTAAACTTAAAATATTTGGGTTTTTATTTGATTTTTTTACTATAAACTTGATTTTTTTTTTTTTTTAATAATAATTGTTACCCTTTGCGCTATGCACAAAAATCTTGTCTTAAGTTTTTAAGAATTTTAGTTTATCAATTAATATATACATAATTGTTTACTCTACAATATTTGTTTTTATCATCTCTTCATAAGAACTTAACTATTATACTATATTCAAATTATCTGGTACACATAAACGATTACTCTATACTTTTTTCTTATCTCTTTGAACTTAACTATTATTCTATTTTATATTAATTATTATACTGTCCTCATATTATCTGGAATACACAAATGTTTTTTTCTATACTATTCTTCACATCTCTTTATACTTAATTATTATTATTTCTTCTAGTTATATTATATTACCATACTATGTCAATACTAGCATTTTCCCTTCTATTTTTGTATAATGGCACATAATATGAACTAAACATGTCAATTTGACTGTCTTTAAACGGGATGTGTTCCTAGTTGGGCAGTTAAAGCTTTATTACATTTTGTTGTTAAATAATGTGTGTTTCAAATAAATAATTATCGTTATTATTATTATTATTATGATTACCATTATTAATTTGTTGTTAATTTTTAATCATAGAAGAAGATAATATTAACACATCCCAAATGAAACAAGAATCCGAAAAAAACAACTTAAAAAAAATATATATATCAGTCGCATCTGATGTTCGAACCCAGGACCTCTGTCTATCCGGGACAACCGCTATACTGACTAAGCTAATGAGACCAATTCAATTTACGCCCTCTTGACCGATATCATACTTCAAGTTCAAGACTTGTTAATATCGTAAGGAGGAGGATAATATTATACGAAATTGATCACTGTACCACAACACAGGTCACAGGTATATGACAAGTCATCTCGAGTCAAATTCTTTATTCATCTTTTTCTATCTTTTATTAATTGTTTGTTTTTGAAAACCATAACTTCACTGTGACCGGAGTAAAATACGAGTAATGTACGCATTACATTTATCTCCGGTATATTTTTTAAGAGTTGTTGTATATGGATTCGTAGTAACAACATATTAGTTATTGCTCATTATAAACTAGAATAATGAGTTAATACCACTTACGTATAACGTATCCGAACCGTTAATGAAAGTAATCGTTAAAACGTTACAATCGTTAGGCTGACAAATAAACACATCATAAATAATAATAATAAAAAAATTGAAATCACAAAGGTTTGACGCTAAAAGTTTTTATTAAAGTGTGACGATCTGAAATCTGAAAGCGGATTTTAAATAATCTAAAATAAGTTTAATAATGTTATTAATTTTTGGTATTTCAGTTTTTTTTTATTATTTTGGCATCTGTTTCAGCGTATAAACCAACTTTCCACTGTTTGAAACAAGAAACTTTTCACATGAATACACATAATAACTTTAATGCTTACAGAACTTAATAAAAAAAATTAAATGTAAATAATATTTAAGAATGTTATTATTAATTTTTGGTATTTCAGTTTTTTTTTATTATTTTGGCATCTGTTTCAGCGTATAAACCAACTTTCCACTGTTTGAAACAAGAAACTTTTCACATGAATACACATAATAACTTTAATGCTTACAGAACTTAATAAAAAAAATTAAATGTAAATAATATTTAAGAATGTTATTATTAATTTTTGGTATTTCAGTTTTTTTTTATTATTTTGGCATCTGTTTCAGCGTATAAACCAACTTTCCACTGTTTGAAACAAGAAACTTTTCACAAGTATACACATAATAACTTTAGTACTTACAGAACTTAATAAAAAAAAATTAAATGTAAATAATATTTAACAATGTTATTATTAAGTTCTGCAAGAATTTTTAGTTTTTATTTTATTTTTTTATTGTGCCAGTTGTTTCGGCGTTATATTACGAGGGTGGTCCGTAAAATAAGTTTCCCTACATTTTTTCACAGTGAAAACCGTTTTATTTACAACGAGCAATATATCCGATTCTAACTTGGACAGGTTTTTAAAAATACTGATTTATTATCGGTAAAACCGATTTAGTAAGAAAATAATTAAAATTCTCTATTCTGTAAGGTTTTTACATTTATAATGTGTTTCCCTGTATTTAAATGATAATATTTTCTCAGTTGATTTATTTAAATGTGTTATATTGTTTTGGTAATTTAAACATACTGAGAAGTGGTGAACAGGTAATTTTACCCACTTTATTATTAATTAATGTTATATTAGGATCATTCGTTCGTTTATTAATTTTTAATCGTTCAAACAAATTTAATCTAAGACCTTTTTTTTCTATATGTAAGGGTTTAGGCCAAGCGGGACGTGATTCTTCTAGCCTGTCTTTGCTTCTTCTTGTCACATCTCGCTACTTCTTGTCACATCTCGCTACTTCTTGTCACATCTCGCTTCTTCTTGTCACATCTCGCTTCTTCTAGAATCAAATAGATCTTCTTCTTGTTCGAATCAAATAGAGCTGTGTGCGCACAAAGGACGCTCCTCTGAAATACGATGAAGTAAATACCGATTTCAAAACTACAAAACTGAACTAAATACAAGAGAATGGCATAAAAACCGACTGAAATAGTATATTTTTAAGAGTTATTTATAGTATTCATTTGAATGTACATATTTATATAAAATAACGTAATGCTCGTGTGAAGAATGGATTAATAAAATAGACCAACCAACCACCAAATGAGATTGCTTCGTAGGCGTGGTTAAACAAATAACTGGACCAAGAATTGTAATGGCTTGTATGGAAATAATATATTAAAATTATATTTTCAATAGTAAATTGATAGGGCAGTGTACAAATAAGGAAACAATCAAAAAATATTTATGGTCAGAAAAAGTTTTTGCACGATTCAGTAGTTCCAGACAAGATTATCGACGGAAGTAAAAATATTTCCCTTTCTATCAAAGCGGCTCGTGCCAGTTCACCGCTGGAATTTACCCAAATTGGCATTGTTTCGGTCATAAAGTTGTTCTTACGTAATGTTGATTTACCGACTTAACCGAGTAAAGAATCCGTTTAAAATGACCGATGTAATGATTAGCGCAGGAACTGGCATAATAAGGAACTCCACTGAAAAATATAATGGCTTAAAAATATGTATTCATATACGAGTAGATCAGCAAATGCCGATCCTGAATATATCACTTTTATTATATACGAGTATAATACGCAGAATTTTTTAATCTTTATTTAGAAGTGAATAAAAAATCGTTATATCAGGACATTTCCTGCAAAGGTTACAGATTCCCTACAATAATTTCAGACTTACCGCAAATGAGTCTGGATAGCCTATATATAAAAAAACTATTTTCTTATTTTCCTCGTTCTATGGGCAAATTGAACGAGGAAGCAAGGTATTTCGGAATAAGTGTATTCACGTTGAGTCATTTTTAACCAAGATGGCTCTCCGATTAATCTTGATGAATCATACACCGATATTGTGATGTCACGACTACATGATCGCCCAACCTCCCAACTCGTCTGGGCGATTGTGTAGAGGGGTAGTTCGCGCGCGTTGGGCCAACGTTGGGCGAGTTGGCCCGAGATCGCTCCGGTGGTGAGCTAGTTGGCCCAACCTTCAAAACAGTTGCCCTAACTCGCACAAACCGTTCAGCACAAGTTCGGCAGGCGATCCCGACGGACGTGCTGCGCGAAGTAGAAAAGATGACTGAACTATGTTTATAATGACGAAAAAAGACCCAAATAAATGCCAAAATATGTATTATGCATACTATACTAATAATAATAATAATCGGATAATTTGTATAGCACCGTTTTTCATGAAAAATCACTTCAATAGCGAAATGCATGTAATCCGATGTATAATCGGGGGTAGTTGTTATTTTTTTAACGCTGCAATCTGACTTAGGCTGTGCATAAAAACAAAACGCGGTGCTAAAACAGGCACAACCGTTATCCGTTATATTTATTTTCCGGTATTATGAGTACCTAATGAGAAACGAATTGTGTCAATAATATTATAAATATCGGTGACTTTCTACGAGTATCGGTAGACCGATAGATTTTAGCTAAAATGGCATCACTAGTTTGGAGTTCGTAGTTGGAACGTTGGCCAATTGTGTAGTTACCCGATTTATAATCACTGTACGATCGGCCAACCACCCAACTCCGAACCGAGTTCGGGTTGGGAATAGTATCACGTGAACACCTATCTTTTATAGTTCTATTCTTGATTTTCACTGTGAGTCTCTGGTTGTAATCAAAGATACATTATTACGCACATTACGAAAATCGTAGAAAAACTATTTTATTCCACATTTGATTTTGCACTCTTCATAATATCGATGCTGTTTGGAAAGCAATTTTATTAGATTTGGATTTCATAAAGAAATACGATTATACGGCCTATTGACGGCCTCCATGGTCGAGGGGTAAGGCTCTCGACTACGAATCCGAAGGTCGCGGGTTCAAATCCCGGCGTGCGCAAGTAATTTTTATTTAATTAATTTGTGTTGTTTCACAATTAATTAATTTAGAAATAATATATAGTGTATTTGCGCACGTTCCAGAGTGGAAGATACTCTGAGTATCGCCCTGGTGAAAGACCACCATTCAGAATAGAAATGTTGCTTGAAATGGCTTTTAGCCGTGTTTGGTGACCAGATCTGAATAGCCAGGTATTTCCCCTTTTCGCCACCACCCTCTCCCCCTTTTCCTTCCCTCTCCCAATACCTTCAGCCTCACAACATTCCTCAATTGGGAATGCCATAGTCCCACTGAAAAAAAACAATATATTGTTCAGTGGGCGTTTGGTTATAATTGTAACTATTGATTCAGCGATGAAATTCACTTACTTATGCAGGAGGTCAGCTGATTGCTGCATACCATGTTCTCTCCTTAGCTAAGTGTCCCTGTTCTACTGGTATTTTAACGGAAGATGCTCCGAGGAACTAGTGTTATTGTTCCTTTCGCCACCGGTGTTCCAGTTACTCAGCCTTCAGATTAGTTTCATTATAATACTATTAAATACTTATTATTGTTATTTATGTGATTCGTTCGCGAATAAATTCGCAACAAAACTTTCAACACCCTTCTAAAGGGGTATATTTCAAGAATCTTTTTATAGATATCAGTGCCAAAGCTTTCATTTCATATTATGGTATTGTGATTGTAGTATTTCACTACAAGATAGCAAAAAACCTGAAATATTTCTTGTTGCACAGAATTCGACTACCATAATACGGGTGCGTGCCTAGTTTGGTAGTTGAAAATAATGTTAATTCTGTACCAAAACTTATAAATGAATAAATAAGCATAATAATAATGGGACTGAGTAGGTACTCGTATATCCATATAATTGATTAGGAAACAGTACGGGTATATAGAGCTCACCTTAGCACTCCGGCCATAGGCCCCTTGTCGCCATGGTTTGAAAGAATTCATTTAATAAAATTTAGCCAGTGTTATCATGTCGGCGATATCTCTCCAATCCCAACAGGGCTCCCCAGGTATCGAGTAGGCACAATCAATACATAAATAATAAAATTGTCCATTATTCTATAGCGCCGTTCAGTGACTAACATCACCTGAAGTGCGCTTTATATTTTCTCGTTGCAGTTTGTAGTCCTCTTTAAATAGATATGTTTTTAGACTTTCTTAAATGTTTAGAAATTGCTTTCTCACCTCAAACCAAATGGAAGGTCATTACAAAAATGTGGACCCAGTACATTGAAAACTCTTTTGCCAAATTAACCCTCATTCGTATGAGAGGGTTCAACCAATCTGTTCGACCCACCAGACTTGGCCGATATGAGCGTGAGTTGACTCCGAGTAAGATTGTCAATCACGCAGAGATCAGTCAAGTATGATGGTGCCAGCCCGTTCAGTGCCTTATGTCATATACCATAAGACAAATTTTAAACTGAACTCTTTCTGTGACTTGAAGCCAGTATAAGTAATCACGTAGAAGAGGAGTGATGTGACGTAACTTTTCAATGTCCCCCAGAGTTACACAATCAAATTCACATCGTATTTATTTGTCACTGGTAAATCAATGATATCATTTTAATTGAGTTTTAATCAACGAGGTCTCGTAACATCAATGAAATGAAGCAACCCACAAATTGCCCATCTATTTACATACTTTATACCTTGGAAAATCTTCGACACATTCCGTTGGATCTGTGATTAATCTTCAAAATGTGATAGCACCGGATGGGTTGCAAAAGTTCTCATAAGAAATTATCCACACATGTCCAACTACAAGGTATTACACGCATACAAAGTGTGAGAACAAATGCGGCGTTAACCTCTGCAGAAGAAGTTTTGTAACAAGAAGGCGTCAACATTGGGAGGATTACTAATTTATTAAATCCCAAACGAAAATTTTACGCAGTGCATAAATTAGATCTGCAATACGTTGATAAACAGCTAAGCTTGTATGGATAAATTTAAGAGTAAGGTCATGTTTGGAGCAGGTAAGAGCCATTTGGTAACGAAAGGAAGACGTGGATTGATTGGATTTTAAACGGTACTGAAATTTATAAATTAGTTTTTTAGTCACCGGATACAAAATATTGCGATTAATTAACCAAACCTTGACATGTAATGTATTTTATCTATCTTATAATATGTATGTGGTAATTATTTTAAAAAAATATGGGTTGGTAGGTACATACCTATTTTTTTTGTATAAAACACTTAATAATAGTTTAAAGTAAAATATTCTCGGGACATGTGCCTCCTTCAGAGTTGATACATATATATATTTTTTACAGTAACTCAACACAGGAGGCCTATACGAGACGTATGGGCCCGCACACGGGAGTGTAAATATTTAGGTACCGTCACAGGGGGACGCATCACTATTATGATTCGCTAGTCCTCCTGGGAAAGGTTTTTGGTAGTTTCCAAGTGGGGATGTCGTCGCCCGGAGCTTACTTGATTTGTAGCACCGGCCAGTATGGTCGATCGCTTGAGGTGGTGTCAGCTGTCATCTGAGCGAGGTTTGCTGCGTATCCGGGACGGAATTTGGGTCGGACTGGTCGCTGCAAGCTCGTGTGTAGGCTGGGTGGTTCTCGGGCTCTGATTGCTGCATATCCGGGGACGGCATTAGGGTCAGACCGGTCGCTGCAAGCTCGTAGGTAGGCTGGGTGGCTGTCGGGCTCAGGTTGCGGTATATCCGGGGGCGGCATTAGGATTGGACCGGTCGCTGCAAGCTCGTAGGTAGGCTGGGTGGTTGTCGGGCTCAGGTTATGGCATATCCGGGGACGGCATTAGGATCGGACCGGTCACTGCAAGCTCGTAGGTAGGCTGGGTGAGCGGTCGGGCTCAGGTTGCGGCATATCCAGGGACGGCATTAGGGTCGGACCGGTTGCCGCAAGCTTGTGGGTAGACTGGGTGGCTGTCGGGCTCAGGTTGCGGCATATCCGGGGACGGCATTAGGGTCGGACCGGTTGCCGCAAACTCGTGGTTCACTTGAGGTAACGTCAGCTGTTGCTGGGTGTAGATACTATTTCTGTCTGGTAGCGGTAAGTTGAGGCATCCGAGGTGAAGCGTACCGCGGGTATGGGTATTTATAGGCCGTATGTTGGGTATACGGAGAAGTATTTGCATAAGTTTTAACTTGTACGTATTTTGTTATGACGATTTTGTTTGTTTCCGTGGTTGTGACACGTGTTGTTTTGATCAATTTTAACAGGTTTTAAAAAAGTTTTAACTTGCGTGTATTTTGTTTACGTCTTATCTGTTCACTTCGGCTTGCCTCTATATGGCCCGTTTGATACAAGGCCTTGAGGGAAATTATTTCACTCAAGGCCTATGTCATCTTTGGGGATGTTGTGTGGAGGGATTTTTAGAGAATAGGAAGGAGTGAACATGGGTCTTGAAGAGAGCCATGTTATAGGAGGGAGGAAACACAGATGCCGGCAAATCATTCCAAAGCCAAGCTGTTGAGCACGATAACGACTCAAAGAAACGACAAGTTCTCATGTGGTAAATGTCAACAGTGTATAAATTTCGGGCGCGCGTTTGCGTGTTTCCTGACTATGCACCGGTGCCAGATAAATCAATGACGCTAGTTCCTTAGAGAATCTTGCCATTGAAATACCGGTAGAACAAGGACAGCATTCCCAGCTGTCGTCTGTGCTCCAAAGATTGAAATCCGCCTGTTACAATAGGCGAATCTATCAAATGAACCGTCCGTTTCTGCACAGAGTTGAGGGGGGATATAATTCCCTGTTAGGATAGGCGAATCTATCAAATGAACCGCCTGCACAGAGTTCTTTCTGCACAGAGTCGAGGTTGGGATATAATTTCGAAACCACAAAAGGCTAAATATTTTATTTTTCTTTATTGCATGTTTTACCAAACAAATGGATATGAGATTTTAAAAACAAAATGTATATCGTCATAACGTATTTATTAATTTATGCGACGCCACCCGCTGCAAAGTTAAGTATGTCAAACTACACCTACGTAACTAGGAAAACACTATTTTCACAAGGAAATCACTTTATTTCATTTATAGGCACTTTTTAAAAGAAAGTTGTCTTCTGATATATACACTTATTTATTCAATTAAACATTACAAAGGTGATGTATAACAGAAGGACCACATCAGATACCTACTTTCCCGCAAATAGTGCAAGTATTCTACTGGCCGCAAATAGTGCAAGTATTGCCGATCAATATCACGTTTAAAAAAACGTAATTAATAAGTACGTATTTGTCTTTTATAATAAAATTTTGTTGAAAACCTTTTATGTAATCTGAAAAACCCCTCCATCTCCAACCTCGGCCTCAAAACCCCCAGCACCGACCCCCTCCGTCTCCGCCCAAATTCCATCTTATACCCTCCATTACCTTAGTGAGCGGGCTTAAATATAAGCTCTCATTTGCTGCTAACACAAAAAACACGGTTTACAATTCTTTGAAATAAAAATAAATAAAACCCTATATATAAATAAAAGGCAGCCCGCTCACTGGGTAGAGAAGATTATCTCTACATTTATACACCTCTAACCACAATTGACACAGGTAGATGAAGAAATGTTCCCTGGCACTGTACATAAAATTTTTGCAATACTATATATTAATCTGTAAAACGGTCACCATAAAACATACTAAAGTGCAAAATTTTCCTGATCTAATTCACTCTTAGTAAGAGACCTCCTATTTCAGTTCAACCTCGTGTAAAAAAGCTTGAAATTTAGTGCCGCTGGATCTAAACAGTGAGATTTGACGCGATTCCATTTAGTATTATGTTCGTACTCATAGAACCCACTTCTGAATCGGAAGACTAACTAGAACTATTTTCAATTTATTCGAATAACTCATTGAAACGTTTAAACTTCATTGAAATCGAAAAAATTCAATTAACCCTTCGATCTGGTCCCCCCATTTTAAAATACATTCGGATTCAATGGAGAAAATTCAAAATAAATTCCAAAGGCACGTTAATTATAAACTCGGTATTCCCATTGAAAGCATCAACTATAATTACTTGGTGAAAGAACAAAATTTGCTAAATCTCTCAGATTGAAGAATTATTTCCGACTTGATATTTATGTTCAACATTGTAATTCGTAGTATAGACAGCGCTGATTTAATTAACCTCATTCAATTTCAAATATCTTCGAGAGCTGCTCGTTCCAAAATCCCTTTTACATGTAACAACACCAAGACTGAGCATTATATTCACTCGCTTGTACCTAGATTACATCAAGTTAGTAATAGATACGCCGATGTAGCGGATCTATTTAACTGCACGGAGGTTATACTATCATATCTTTTCAATCAATATTAATATACCTTAAGTTTACTATATGTTTTATACGTAGCCATATATCTTTTACTTTCATATCCTTCATGAAGTTTTATTCTTTATACGAGTATACTCTCTGATGTCATTGTACGACATAATGTTACATTTAATAGTTACCTTTTAAAAATTATTTGTGTTATATTATCATGCTTGAGATATAATTATTGTTTATGGTATATTTATACCGTTGATATTAAATAAATAAATAAATTGTAATATTTAATCATTGAAACAGGAAAACACATACAAAATAAAATAAAGGTAAAGGTCGCAACTTGGATTCTTGTCTTGATGGTTCACATTATATCCCATTACCACTCTAATACCTTAGTTATGTTAAAATTTATTTAATAATGAAAAAAAAAAACAAAAAAAAAAATGATCGAAACAAAATAATGAACCTCTCGCGACCGACGGTTGGGCGTCGCTGGCATTTATAGGAGATGTAATGTTTCTTCTTTGGCAGATCATTCGTGACTCCATTTGTAATATTTAAGAGTGAATGCCATTTAAAAGGTCATTCGAGAAGTTTGGCAAAGCGTTACGTTTAATTTGAATAATTAATAATATTTCCTTTGGACGATTTTGACATTAACGTGGGAGGATTAGGAGGCCCGTGAGTTATGGGACATGAGCTCTGTGCGGTCATATTGCCCATACTTGGAAATGCCCGATTTAATCGCTCGCACGATAAGCCCGTGAGTTATAATTTATTTCGTATCATCTAAAATCTTTATAATTTATAAGTTCTAATTAAAATTTTACCGCGATTATTACCACTTAAAACCCAAACATATTTTGAATCGTTACAAGTGATAAAATTGTTGTAAATATCTCTAGTTAGAAGTCTGATAGAACACAATTCCATAGTGTGGTCGCCCTTCCACAAAATACATATTCATAATGTAGAAAGAATTCAAAGATAATTTTTACGTCTCATAAATTTTAAAGTTAGGGATTGTAAATTACTCATCGTTAATAAATATTTTAAATATCCCATCTTTAGAAAACAGACGGAAAATTAACGACCCAACCTTTTTATTAAAATTATTAAATTGTATATTCGATTGTTCTGAACCCCTGCATTTAATCTACCTATACATACCTAAACGAATTGCGAGCCAAACATTAACATTTTACATATGTATATCTCGTTCCAACTAGAGTTTACATT
The DNA here is from genome assembly GCA_022606495.2 of Halesus radiatus. Lineage (NCBI taxonomy): Eukaryota > Metazoa > Arthropoda > Insecta > Trichoptera > Limnephilidae > Halesus > Halesus radiatus. Next base: position 224,271 of record JAHDVE020004498.1, read on the forward strand.
CCCCAATTCAACGATTATACAGTCTTGGATGGTAACAAATACTTAAATGATATGGATGTATTTGACAATAATCTAAACATCGAAATTTAAAAAAAAAGTATGAACCAATTATTTGTACCTAGTTTAAAAATTATTGTTAACTCTGTTTACATTATTTACTGATTTGTTATTAATGTTAATATTGCCTGTGGATTATTTATTTTTCCTATTCCTTTATATTCCTGTGTATTTTTAGCTTCGGTGCAGTTTTTTCCTTCTCATTTCAAGTGTAATCAATCAACTTTTGTGTTAACGTTTTCTAATATAATTATTTTTATGTGATTTAAAATGACGTATTTGTATGTAAAGGCCCACTGGGCGTTTAAATAATATAAAAAAAAAACAAATTACGCTTTTTTTTCCTCTTGGAAATAGTAACATTTTCAAAATTTTCATTTCTCATGGAGTATATTTTAATACCTGAATAGGAATTTCTTTGTTTGTAATTCTTTTTTGAAAAACAAACTCTGTTGTACTTTCGTTTAGTCCGATTAAAAAAAATTATTAACAAAAAAATTGTTATTAATAAGTTTTATTTATTATGTACATTTGTTAGTTAATTTAATTACTGTGTTACCTACCGGTTTTGTCAGATCCGTCTCATTTAATAATTTTTATTTTTTATTGTGTAATATTAATTACATACAATGGGAACTGTACGAGTATCCGCTAAGCCACTACAACTAGCTTGTCAGCAGGAGTTTAGTTCAACAATATTATATACTACAACAATAAATAACACCGCAGAACTGTCCTAGCGAGGCGAGTGGGTAGTGTTTTTAAATTTTAGAATAAATAAAGAATGCCAGGCTTAAAATAAATCACTTACGCTAATGTTTACATGTAAGGTAAAACGTGTCTGTGAAAGTAATCGTATTATTCGTAAACATAAACAAAAATTGATTTAAGTAGGTAATAATTGATTAAAAATGTCAATAAAAAAAAAATTATAAAACATTGAATAACAAATTAATTTAAGAAATTAAAAAAGAAATTATTATTTTTTAATAATACCATCATGAAAATAAATTCAGTACATAGCTATTTTAAAAAAAGTATTGGATTTTTAATTATATTTAATTGACTTTTAACATCTTTTTTGATTTCTAAAATTTAAAATTTGTCTACTTGTAAACCGGTTGCATTTGTATGTAAAACTTTTAAACCTTTATTTATATCAAAAGAATAATTGGTTTCCAAAATATGATTGGCAAATTCAGAATAATAATAATAATTTGAATCCCTCAGGTGTTTCTTAATTCTAATACTAAAATGCCTTGATGTCTAGAATTAGAAAAAAAATTGTAGTCGTCACAAATTAATTTATGTACCCCCGATTTATTTAAAATATATGTTTTTTAAATTTATTATTAGTATGAAAAGCTGGTTGGTTAGTATTTGGAAACATGTTGATATGTACATATTAATAAAGTGGTGATTACAAAGTAATTTTTAATTCATTTATTAAAAAAGTATATTTAAATCATCTTAATAAATCGTCAAATTAAAATTACGTAAGCGGTATATATAAGAAAAACGCTTTAAATTGTAAAATCAATAATAGAGGTTAGTCATGGTACCTACCTAGCAGAGTACCTTCATGTTTATAGATACATTGTTATGAGGCTTTCCATTGTCTATGCCATACGCATTGTTTTGTCAGTTATTTAATGATAAGTAATAAATGACATTAAACACACCACTTGTCCCCGTACCTGATTGAAAAAATAAAATTTCTTTGACAACAAAACAGCTCTTGCGCGAAATTGATTACCCAAGAGATTAATAGCTAATAAAAATATACAACATTTCGGTGCTTTGAGTGCACTAGTCACGAATCTGTGGTGTATAAATGGATATCATAGATCTGAGGGAGTGTGTAACACAAGTAATGGGATAGCGGTCTCCAGGACCTTGAACAGACACGCGTTTGGATATGAAAACCAACACATGTAATGAATTCCATTAATTAGGCAATGTTAACCTGATTTTACCTACATGTATTTATTTATGTATTGCATAATATACGCCCTATATGGGCTTTTACATATGAAGTTAGTTATAATAAACAGGAGCAAAACACATCACAATAGGTTCAAAGATAATAAATCGAACAAATACAGGAATAACATAGTGTAAGTACCTTTCTAAGTAATAAGTTCAGAGGCGAAAAATCAAAAACATACCTCACATTCACTGTTACTTATACTCTAGACACATATATTAATAATTATACAGGATGTATGCAATAATCATTTGTTTGTATTAGTTTTTAGAGCAGTTGAAAATGTCTATTATATCTGAATATGTATTACCTACTGTGTGAAGTCGAGGTACCAATGAATATTTGAAAGACTCAGTTCTGAAGTTATTGTTACAATTAAATAAAATTTTAGATCGGGTGGTTCTAGTTGGAATATTAAATGTAATTAAGCTGACTATATCAGGGCTGTCTATAAAACCATTTACAACTTTAAAAATAAAAGTTAAATCAGAAACAATTCTTCTATCTGATTAATAATTTTAGTTATTTCATTAAGTGATTGTAATTTATAGTTTCAATAGGTAAACCGAGTTTATACTTAACATATATTAGAAATTTATGTTAAATTTTTCAATGGAGTCGAAATGAATTTTATAGTGAGGGGACCATATAGAAGAATTATATTCGACTTGACTACGAACTAAGGAAGAGTATAATAATTTTAGTGTTGAAATATTCCTAAAGTCTCTGGCATTTCGAAGAATGAAGCCAAGCATTTTTAAACCTTTGTTAGTAATAGAATTGATGTGACTTAGACAATTAAATTTAGAGTCGAAAACAATGCCAGACAATCCGAGGACTTGTCAACAAACTGCCTTCTTACGGACTTCCCGTTTCCTTGTGTACGTGGATTGCCGACTTTTTGAGGGAGAGATCGATTCAGACGGTTGCTGATGGTTTCATCTCTTCCTCGCATTCAATAAATGCCGGCGTCCCACAAGGATCGGTTCTATCTCCGACATTGTTTTTGTTGCACATCAACGACCTCTTGACATGTGCACCAATCCATTGTTACGCAGATGACAGTACAGCCCATGATTGCTTTTTGTTTGAAAAGCCCCCAAAGGGCACACAAACTCCAACGGCTCGGAGGGCTTTGAAACAGAGAATCGACGGTTACCTTGAGAGGGTCTCCTCTTGGGGTAAGAATAACCTCGTCGAATTTAATGTTTCAAAGACCCAATCATGTCTGATTACGTCTAAAAGGGATCGAAATGACAATCTAGTCTCCTTTAATGGAATCAATCTTCCCAACAAGCCCTCCATTGATATGCTTGGTGTAACCTTAAGTGACCAGCTCAGGTATGGGGGCTCCATCGAAACCCGAGTAAAGTTAGCCTCTCAGAAGCTGGGCGTATTGTACAGAGCCCGCAGATACTTTAATAGTACACAACTGCTGACCCTGCACAAATCGCAAGTGCGCCCCATTGTAGAATTTGGCAGCCACCTCTGGTCGGGAGTCCCAAAATATCTGAAAAAAAACCTTGACTCTGTGCAGAAACGGGCGGTCCGTTTGATAGATTCGCCTATCTTAACAAATGGGTTGCAATCTTTAGAGCACAGACGTCGGGTGGGAATGCTGTCCTTGTTCTACCGGTATTTTAATGGAAGATGCTCCGAGGAACTAGCGTCATTGATCCCTTCGGCACCGGTGCATAGTCGGGAAACACGCCAAACGCGCGCCCAACATTTGCACACGGTTGACATTTGTCACATGAGAACGGGTCGCTTCTACGACTCGTTCTTGTGTTCAACAGCTCGGCTGTGGAATGATCTGCCGGCCTCTGTGTTTCCTCCATCCTATAACATGGGTCTCTTCAAGACCCAAGTTCACTCCTTCCTATCCTCTAAAAGATCCTCCACACAGCATCCCCAAAGATGATATAGGCCTTGAGGGAAATTATTTCCTCCTTGGTCTCCTGTGTGGAGTTACTGTAAAAAAAAAAAAATGCCAAGATCATTAATTCCGTTGACAGACGAGAGAGAAATGTTATTGATTTTATACTGAAAATTGAGAGGATGATTCATTCTAAAAAAATTGATCGTATGATATTTACTAATGTTTAAAAGAAGTTTATTAAGTTCATACCAATCTTGTAATTTATTTCAATTTAATTGAATGAGAAAACAGTCTTCAATAGTTTTTATTAGTTTGAAGTGTTTTAGATCGTCGGCGAAGAGTAGCACAATAACATTGTTATCAAATACAGTTATTACATTAATAAACAGTAAAAAAAGTATTGGGCCTAAATGTGAACCTTGCGGTACCCCACTTGTTGCCACGAATTTATATGACAGGTTAGAATTGAATGTTACTTGAAGAATTCTGTTGGTAAGGTAGCTTTTTATCCACTCTAATAAATTACTCTCTATACCTAGTTTGCAAAGTTTAGAAGGATTTTGTGGTTTACTTTGTCAAATGCAACAAAGTCTGTATATATTAAATCGACTTGGGTTTTTTCTTCAAGCGCTCTATATATAAATTGTTCATATAGAGATTCGTTAAATTAGATCTGCCCGCCATAAGACCGTGTTGATTAGGTACAATGATGTTCTCAAATTTTTTGTTCCAGGGTTATTCTTAGGTTGGTGAGATAGTTTCTTTGTGCTGGAGTTTGGTCTGAATAATGTTGTTATACCAGTGTATTCGGTTATGCTGTTCTATTTTTCAGTATGTCGATTGCTTGGGTGGCGTATTCTAATATAACTTTAAAGGGTCGGGGTTTATCTGTTCTCTTGATACCCAGACGGTAGGTGGTGATTTTGGCTTGGGTTATGGATGGGTTTAGAGCTGCTAGTTGACTGAGATTCTCGTATTATCTTCAGTCATTTTATCGACTTGGGTACTGGCTGGGCTTTCTGGAAAGTTGAATATTATCACATTTTTCGACCTTTTTTTCCTTTCATCTAGCTCGTCAGCAGCTTTACACGTATATGACTTTGTGGAATCTTTTGTAGAATTTGATTCTAATAGTTTAGATGATATCATGTGTTCATGACTTAACCTGTCCCTCGAGGATGCCAACTTTGACACCAACATCCAACATCGTACGAGAGAGGTTGGATAGTTTCGTGAGTAGTTTGGCCATCTGGTCTTTTGTTAGTTTTAGTGCAAGGTCCGTTATAGCGCTATGTAATGAAATGATTTCTTCCTTTGCCTTGTTAATGTATGATAGTGCATCGGATGCACTCATTTTCAAAAGGTGGCTACCCTGTTTTTGAATAATTGTAGGTTGGGGAGGGGTGGGGGGGCGTCTCTCTGGTTAGATTGCACACTTCCAATAAGTGGACAGTTGTGGTAGTGGGCTCTGTTTGATGCTTGATGAATGTATGTGTGGCTACTCTGCTGTTGGTTGTCGTAATTTTTTGTAAATTTGCAAAGAATTACCGTACGTTTGACTGGCATTGCATCTAATTAGTTAACATTACGTCGGGCGATGGTCAAGTTTAAAATCACTACAATGAGTTCTTATTTTTATGTTTATCGTTATATTTTATGGAACAAAAAAAGTAATGTGCTATCTGTGACACTCGGTTTGTTATTATGTTATTATGATAGTGAAGCAAGCGTAAATGCTTGAGAGTCGAGATTAGTTGCAACTAATAATAATAAACAAAGAATACACAATACGCTGACCGGCTGCGCATTTGCACATCAAGTATCTGTACTATACTTTTGTATGAAGCTATTACTTTGTGGTTATATCCATTATAATCAAATGGAACAATCATACTTTATTTTAATCATTATTTTATTTTTAACGCCGACCGGTTTTGGAACAATCGTTCCATCATCAGGGCAAAATATATACTAAACAATATTACAAAATTATGGCAGAACATACGTATTAGGTGTCACAGTGGGGGTGAGGGTGTGACTAAGGATTTGTAAAGAGTGGTTTTTTTATTGTTTATTAATAAAAAAGAGTGGTTTTTTTTTATTTTTTATTAATAAAAAAATGAAAATAAACCAACCTTACCAGATTCATTTCAAATATGGTTACATTCACCCCTCCCCCAATCTCTACCTCTTCCCCCACTATTTACTAATCCCTAGTCACGACCCCACCCCTACTGTGACACCTAATATGTATGTTCTGTCATAACTTTGTAATATTGTTTTGTATACATGTTCCCCCGAAGATGGAACAGTTGTTCCGAAACCGGTGGCCGTTAAAAATAAAAAGTGGTTAAAAGTAAGTTTGATTGTTTCATTTAATTATTTGTAGTACATCTATGTACATTCTTGTATCTCATATTCATTTTTTCAGGTCAGTCGAAGTTAAAAAAGATCGTGAAATATCGGTTTGCTAAACTTTTTGATACTTTTTGAGCTAATTCAAAGTTTTTCTAGTTTTTTATTATTTAATAAAGGACTGCTTTTCAATGACTAACAATCAAATAATCGCTTACTGCGACTGCACGTGGATCATATTGTTTAAATAAGTTATCTTTCTGATTTATAATTTATCAGTGACATCCCCAACTGGAAAGCCAAAACAGATTGTTATCAATTTGATTGTTTAATTAAATCAAATAAATGAAAAACAGCGTCCTTGACATGTTTCGCATGTTGATTTGAGATAGTGAACACTGTAACTAGCACCATGTGAACAAAATAATGCGGAAAAATGTATGACGTATACAAATGTCAGTAACTAGCAGTAGCGTGCATTCTATAAAGGCTGCAAAGCTGTGCCTACCCTTAGAAAAATGTATGATGTATACAAATGTCAGTAACTAGCAGTAGCGTGCATTCTATAAAGGCTGCAAAGCTGTGCCTACCCTTAGAAAAATGTATGATGTATACAAATGTCAGTAACTAGCAGTAGCGTGCATTCTATAAAGGCTGCAAAGCTGTGCCTACCCTTAGAAAAATGTATGATGTATACAAATGTCAGTAACTAGCAGTAGCGTGCATTCTATAAAGGCTGCAAAGCTGTGCCTACCCTTAGAAAAATGTATGATGTATACAAATGTCAGTAACTAGCAGTAGCGTGCATTCTATAAAGGCTGCAAAGCTGTGCCTACCCTTAGAAAAATCAACTATTAAAATAAATATATTTTTTCCACAAGGCGACACATTTCTATTCAAAACGTATTTTTTCAAGGAATTTTGTAAGGAACTTGTACACTTATTCAGTTGGCTATAACCATAGAAAATGGAACAACACATGAAATGCAACGTGGGCGTGTTTCGTGATCCAAAAGTGTCCATTCGTGCCTTAAATTTTTATTACAAAAAATATTTTATTTCGATAAAATGGAAGGTCAATATACAATGCAGTGTAAGAGAGACAGAGCATTCAGTTTTCTGCATTTTTGTTGGCTCTCCTGGGACTAGAACCAAAAATTACTAAGTCACACCTACTTCCATTAAAATCTACGTAGACACTTCTAGTATGTATCGTTTATTCTATGGTCAATGCCATCATCGGAAGATGATAACAAAATAGTCATTTTCATATATTCAATAACTCAAATTGAAAAACTAAACACATTCTACATTTGGTCATAGAGCAATGCATGCCACTGGTAACTAGATAGATATAATTAAACCTTTAATTCGTTACACAGGGTGATTCTAAGGACGAAACGGTCGCATAGATAGATAGAGTAGTAGGCTGAGAGGATAAAATTTTATCCTGCCACGGACTTCTTCCATGATACAAGTAGGTTTAGATATGTATTTCGATTCTCGCAGGCTATTTGTTTCATGGGGCGTGCAGGAAATGGCATTTACGAAAATTTATAAATTCTACTATAGTTATGTAGCTGTTTAAGGTAGAATGAAGACATTCTTTTCATTTTATGGCATTTAAAAATTCTATTATAGATATGTAGCTGTTTAAGGTAGAATGAAGACATTCTTTTCATTTTATGGCATTTATAAATTCTATTATAGATATGTAGCTGTTTAAGGTAGAATGAAGACATTCTTTTCATTTTATGGCATTTATAAATTCTATTATAGATATGTAGCTGTTTAAGATAGAATGAAGACATTCTTTTCATTTTATGGCGTTTATAAATTCTATTATAGATATGTAGCTGTTTAAGGTAGAATAAAGACATTCTTTTCATTTTATGGCATTTATAAATTCTATTATAGATATGTAGCTGTTTAAGATAGAATGAAGACATTCATTTCATTTTATGGCGTTTATAAATTCTATTATAGATATGTAGCTGTTTAAGGTAGAATGAAGACATTCTTTTCATTTTATGGCATTTATAAATTCTATTATAGATATGTAGCTGTTTAAGGTAGAATGAAGACATTCTTTTCATTTTATGGCATTTATAAATTCTATTATAGATATGTAGCTGTTTAAGATAGAATGAAGACATTCTTTTCATTTTATGGCGTTTATAAATTCTATTATAGATATGTAGCTGTTTAAGGTAGAATAAAGACATTCTTTTCATTTTATGGCGTTTATAAATTCTATTATAGATATGTAGCTGTTTAAGATAGAATGAAGACATTCTTTTCATTTTATGGCGTTTATAAATTCTATTATAGATATGTAGCTGTTTAAGGTAGAATGAAGACATTCTTTTCATTTTATGGCGTTTATAAATTCTATTATAGATATGTAGCTGTTTAAGGTAGAATGAAGACATTCTTTTCATTTTATGGCGTTTATAAATTCTATTATAGATATGTAGCTGTTTAAGGTAGAATGAAGACATTCTTTTCATTTTATGGCATTTATAAATTCTATTATAGATATGTAGCTGTTTAAGATAGAATGAAGACATTCTTTTCATTTTATGGCGTTTATAAATTCTATTATAGATATGTAGCTGTTTAAGGTAGAATAAAGACATTCTTTTCATTTTATGGCATTTATAAATTCTATTATAGATATGTAGCTGTTTAAGATAGAATGAAGACATTCTTTTCATTTTATGGCGTTTATAAATTCTATTATAGATATGTAGCTGTTTAAGGTAGAATGAAGACATTCTTTTCATTTTATGGCATTTATAAATTCTATTATAGATATGTAGCTGTTTAAGGTAGAATGAAGACATTCTTTTCATTTTATGGCGTTTATAAATTCTATTATAGATATGTAGCTGTTTAAGGTAGAATGAAGACATTCTTTTCATTTTATGGCATTTATAAATTCTATTATAGATATGTAGCTGTTTAAGATAGAATGAAGACATTCATTTCATTTTATGGCGTTTATAAATTCTATTATAGATATGTAGCTGTTTAAGGTAGAATGAAGACATTCTTTTCATTTTATGGCATTTATAAATTCTATTATAGATATGTAGCTGTTTCTTAAGATAGAATGAAGACATTCTTTTTCATTTTATGGCGTTTATAAATTCTATTATAGATATGTAGTTGCTTAAGGTAGAATGAAGACATTCTTTTCATTTTATGCTTATAAATTCTATTATAGATATGTAGTTGTTTAAGGTAGAATGAAGATTACTTCTTTCTTATTTATGGCGTTTATAAATTCTATTATAGATATGTAGCTGTTTAAGGTAGAATGAAGACATTCTTTTCATTTTATGGCATTTATAAATTCTATTATAGATATGTAGCTGTTTAAGATAGAATGAAGACATTCTTTTCATTTTATGGCGTTTATAAATTCTATTATAGATATGTAGCTGTTTAAGGTAGAATGAAGACATTCTTTTCATTTTATTGCATTTATAAATTCTATTATAGATATGTAGCTGTTTAAGGTAGAATGAAGACATTCTTTTCATTTTATGGCATTTAAAAATTCTATTATAGATATGTACTGTTTAAGGTAGAATGAAGACATTCTTTTCATTTTATGGCATTTAAAAATTATATTATAGATATGTAGCTGTTTAAGGTAGAATGAAGACATTCTTTTCATTTAATGGCATTTATAAATTCTATTATAGATATGTAGCTGTTTAAGGTAGAATGAAGACATTCTTTTCATTTAATGGCATTTATAAATTCTATTATAGATATGTAGCTGTTTAAGGTAGAATGAAGAAATTCTTTTCATTTTATGGCATTTATAAATTCTATTATAGATATGTAGCTGTTTAAGGTAGGATGAAGACATTCTTTCTATTTTATGGCATTTATGAATTCCGCAGAAAAATGCGCAGTTATATAGTTAGCTTGATTCCGTAACAGCATTTTATAATATTTTGTTTATTTATTTTAAAATTTCGCGTTTTTTTTTTACTTTCAGGCTGTTAGATTGCAGGCATCATACGGCTCTGTAGGAGGATCTCTAAACTGTACGACCTTGATTGCTGTGTACTTTCTACCGTTTTATCCTGCTCCGCTAAGGTCACGCGCACAGAGAAGCGATACACCGAACAATCGAAGGCTTTTTTTTCATAACCTAAACAGATCTCGGAACGCATCGTCAGTGCAGGTATCTAGCACGGTTCGGTGATTATTCCGAACACAAACTATGCGAACAGATTATTCCGTAGGTATAAAATTTCGAACACACACTTTTCCGCACACATATTGTTCCAGACACTGATTATTTCTCACTTAAAACTTAACCTAAAAACTGTTAGACACCCATAAAGTAAGTAATTTATGTATATACTTTTTAATTAGATGCTAATAACAGTTGTTGACAATCTCCGTTTCTTAACTTTCGTTTTACCGGGCACTAAAAATTAAATAAACCCATTGAAAAAAGTACCTAATAAATTTAATATTAGTTTTTATTTATTTTTTGTGCGAAATAATCCGTGTTTGCAGTTTTCAATCTGCGCAATATCTTTAATAATAATAATAATAACGTTAATTATTTATTCGAAGCACACATTATTTAACAACAAAATATAAGAAAGCTTTGACTGCCCAACTAGGAACACATCCCGTTTAAAGACAGTCAAATTGACAAGTTTAGTTCATATTAAGTGCCATTATACAAAAATAGAAGGAAAAGGCTAGTATTGAAATAGTATGGTAATATAATATATCTTATAGAAAAAAGTATGGTAATTAAGTATAAAGAGATGTGAAGAATAGTACAGAAAAAAACAATTACGTATACCAGATAATTTGAGTATAGTATAATAATTAATATAGAATAATAGTTATGTTCAAAGAGATAAGAATAAAGAGTACAGAGTAATCGTTTATGTATACTAGATAATTTGAGTATAGTATAATAGTTAAGTACTTATGAAGATATGAGAAAAAAAATTTACAGAGTAAACAATTATGGATATGCGTTTAAAATTGAGTACTAAAAAAGATAATATTATTGAGTTACGTATCACTCAGATTTATGAGCCGACGACAAAACTCAGGGGTACAGCCCGAAGAGGATGCATCTGTGTTGGAAGTTTTGTCATGTGCGGAATAATCTGTCGGAATAGTCGTGACCGGAATAATCCGAGCGCTATCTGGTATCAGGCAACAGAGAGTAGGCCCTGGCACCGGCACCGGAACTGGCACTGGCACTGGCACCGACACTGGCACAGACACAGGCACTGGCACTACCCGAGTCCTACGAAAGTGAAAGTAACGCCGCTTAACCGTGACACAAACACAGGTTCACGTCTCACTTCTTGCTAATTCTACACTACACTTTACATCACCAATATGCACGATCCGCCAGTAGTGAAACCACCAGACCAAAAAGTAAATTGATTTTACGCAACTAGAAACAAGCTTCAAAATACCTGTTTAACATTTTGCAGAACTACACCCGACTAACTTATAATTATTGTTTTCTGAGAATGGACTTGGGCGGTGGCGAACCTATTCCTTCAAGTGCGTCGTATAATTTGTGAAAAAAATCATGTAAATATGTTTTGTTAAAATATGATTTGTATTATGGTGCGTGTAAAAACACTAAAGCGCCCCAAAGACGGTCAATATAAATTGCCAATAATTTCTTCAGGCGCGACGACTAATACAAGTGCGAACAAGTATCAACCAATAGTTGCACACTAACGAAAATGATCGAATGTACATTATGCTCATAAATGAATTCATACACTTTATTTTATGGCTTAATTATTTAAAGGAGATGCAAGAGGAGACTAAAATAGTCAAGACGAAGCAAGAATTGGAAAGAAAAGGCCAGAAGAGGTAGTAAAATGGCAAGATAATTACAGAAGCGAGAAGCTGTAAGCAAGAAGTAGTTAGAAGCAAAAGGAGGCGGGAAGCGAGAAATGAAAACCAACGCTCAATCAATTCCTTTATTCCTTCCTTTCCTAAATTCCAATATTGGCTTATTAGGTTGCCATGTATACCGGTCGATTAAACTCCAACCTCCTTAGGTTTAATACATTTAATGGGAATTTAATCAAATTTAATAAATTTAATGGGAAGGCCCACCCAGAGAGCACGTGTTCAAATCAGTGCTCCCTGGAGTACCGGTCGTACCGGGACAGGAGTGCTCCTGGCTGGGGTGGTACATTCGTATTGTGTCGTATCGGGAATATGTGTTGTGCTTTGTGTGGACTGTATGGACGAAAAAATTGATAAATTGACCGTCTTCGGGGCGCTTTTTATTAGCCACGCCTTCTTATACAACTTATTTCAATCGCTAAAAAAATATTTTTGTTATTATTATTAATTTGTCGATGCTGTTTTATTTTTCGCTATGTAATTATAGCGTTGGTATATTGGTACGTGATATTCATGACGTGTAATTTCGTCATGTAACCACTGTACCGTATATTGGTACGTGATATTCACGATGTGTAATTTCGTCATGTAACCAATGTACTGTGTATTGGTACGTGATACTCACGATGTGTAATTTCGTCATGTAACCACTGTACCGTATATTGGTACGTGATATTCACGATGTGTAATTTCGTCGTATAACCACTCTACCGTATATTAACCTACAACGACTAAACTGTATAAGTTAAACTTTCAATTCCATACATGGTGCGGCGAAATAATTATGATGGAGATTTCTCACAATCGATTCCATTTGTCAACCATTGTCAAAATAGAGAATGCTATTTATTTTTAACGGCGAAAAGTGAAATCTTATTCATTTTATTATGTGTGTCCCAGGTTTGCCACCCCTGGACAAGAACTATCTAGACATGCTGTGAATCGGACACAAAAGTTTGATTAAACACAGGCGCCGAATAAAAAAGTAACATCATACATATCAAAACAATTAATATTCATTGATAACTTTTATATATTTTGCGTGGTGCCTTGAGGCTTTATGAATTAATAATAGTGATGCAGATCAGGTTTGCATACAATTTATAGCCATCTATAGCTTACATAAAGACGTATTGATGTATGAAGTTGGTAGTATTATGAGATTTTAAGAATGTTCGTAGCCTTGATTCGTTCATGTGTGGTAACAATCTCATAGGATCATCTCTGACCCTACAGGTAACTGCTTATGGTGTCAACAGTAAGTGAAGTCGAGTAAATTTATCATCAATTTAATAGTACAATATTTCCAATATATCTGAATCGGAACGGAAGAGTGTTTTTAGGTCAGATCGTTCTGACGGTTCTGGCCGCAAGTAGATCGCTAGAAATATTCCATTTCAGTGAGTGGTTACGTAAAGGTTGTTATTTTTATATCGGCCATCTGCAGATGGATATATGACGATGGTCAAAATTGCCGTCGTAAAAGTAACTTTATGGGTTTCCTTTTTATCGATGAAAAGGTTATGCAAAAATAAAAAGTTTTGTTATTAGTTTTGAGTCATTTATGAACCTTAAAACATAATGATATATTTACAATCACTTAGTTGTTGCATACATTGGTAGTATTTAATTTATCTGAATAAAATATATTTACAATCACTTAGTTGTTGCATACATTGGTAGTATTTAATTTATCTGAATAAAATATATTTACAATCACTTAGTTGCTGCATACATTGGTAGTATTTAATTTATCTGAATAAAATGAGTATCTTTTGAATTTAGTGAAAAACAGTATTTTAATACAAAATACAAAAGAACATTCGTACTTGATAGGACATAAATACAAGGGGTGGTTTCGCAAAATACTCCCGTAGATAGAATAGGTGAATAGAAAACACAGGAAAAAAATATTTTTATTTTTGGGGTTAAATTGAACCCCATGCCTAGAATAATTTATTTATTAAAGATTACGCCCAGTTAGGTTAATTATGACCAGGGCGATAACAAATTTATTTATTAGGGTATGATATTTTGTTGCAATTTTTCAAAAAGTTAAGGCGATAAATTTTGTTTGTTTATTGACTTCACGTAATTTCCCTCTATCAGTTTAAAAAAAGGTTATTAATTGTATTACGTACAATGCAAAAAGCCAGACTTTTGGCAAATGGGATACCTACATAGCACTATGTCAGAAAAATGGGATACGTACATAACACTATGTCAAACAAATGGGATACCTACATAACACTATTTTATTTATTATTATTTTTTTAAAATTTAATTGTAAATCAAATTTAATAATGTTATTATTAAGTTCTGCAAGTATTTTTAGTTGCTATTATTGTGACAGCTGTTTCGGCGCTTAAGGCCATTTTCAAACTGTTTACGTTTGACATTTGACATTTCAACCTTTGACATTTTGACAGTTTGAAAATGGTCTTAAACGCCGAAACAGCTGTCACAATAATAACAACTAAAAATACTTGCAGAACTTAATAATAACATTATTAAATTTGATTTACATTAAATTTTGAAAAAAATTAAATGGAGTTCTACGAATTAAACACAAAAACCATTAATACATAACACTATATCAAACAAATGGAATACCTACATAACATTATGTCAAACAAATGGAATACTTACATAACACTATGTCAAACAAATGGGATACCTACATAACATTATGTCAAACAAATGGAATACTTACATAACACTATGTCAAACAAATGGGATACCTACATTACACTATGTCAAACAAATGGGATACCTACATAACATTATGTCAAACAAATGGAATACTTACATAACACTATGTCAAACAAATGGGATACCTACATAACATTATGTCAAACAAATGGAATACTTACATAACACTATGTCAAACAAATGGGATACCTACATTACACTATGTCAAACAAATGGGATACCTACATATCACTATGTCAAACAAATAGAATACCTACATCCATTAGATGTATTTAATCAAATTGTTTTACATATTTTTCTCGCAGAGATGGATCTCTTACATTATAATAAAATATACTTAATTATTAATTATCAGATACCTACCAATTTGTAACTGTTGCATAAGATGTTTTCTTGATTAAAATTATATTATTTATTACGATAATTTTATTTTTGTCTACATCATTAAGCTTTATAAGATTATCAGTCAAGATTGGCGTGTTATTAGCTGACTACTAAAAGTCTGTTCTGAGAGAAAAGAATATTTTCAAGTATTTATTGACCTGCATTAGATCTCTGGAGATCTTCATGCAAATAAATGTTTATGGAGGAAATAGATTTCTCTCTGCAATAATTATATAGATAGATGTTTAGTTTATTTTATATCTATGAGGAAGAAAGTTACAAGTAGTCAGCTAATAACATGCCAAGTTCTATGAATATTAAAAAAAAACATTTTTTCTCGAACAGTCCATACTTTGGTTCCGATTCGGAACACAACCAATCACGCGGCACAAGAGAAAACTGTGCTTAATGGTAATTTCAGTCAAAATACAGCCCTGCTGTGATCGCAAGGACACCCATTGCCCATTGCCCGCTGGCCACTGACCGCATCCTATCTGTCACTATTAGTAGGTCGTTAGTTGTTGTATGTGCGAGTATCACACCACAGTCAGACGGAGGCGGTGGTGGAGAATATGGATCAACGAGCGGCGGTGGACAAATACATCACGATCTTGTGTCATCACATCATGGCTACCAGCTACGAGCCAACCTACCACGGCGTTATGCATGATACCAAAGCATCGGTTAAATAGTACAAACGGTATAATGTTAAGAGCCATGCACATTTGAGAAAGACATGCATTGAATGAACATTTAGTGACCGAGAGCACTAGAATTAATTAGAAGACACGTTGATCGCCGACGGAGACGACGTGTTTTTTGGAGGGGAGGTAGGGGTGTCAGTAAGGCCATAGACAATACGTCCCTGTTGCCCCTATTGTCTTAATTATAAGGTTTACTATTTAAAGTGATTTTCAAAAAAGGATGAGACCGCTTATGTTAAAACATGTTTACACCCTATAACCCCGTCGGACAGAATTGCGAAATGTTGTGTGGGTGAAAAATGAAACAAAGCCTCTACAGATAATATATGAACTGGGGATAAACCGATAATCTTGCCTTCTATCGATCGTTTTATTTTAATTCATCAGCCATTCATTCACCAAATATTTGTATTTAAATCAAATTACCTCTAGAAACAAAGTGCTTCCTCTAAAAAATAATAATTGTCTTTGACAGCGCGCCAGCCTAGCCTGAGATAGCTGATATCCAAAACGGAGGTCTATCACTCTAGCTGCGACTCCGGTTATACATTTAAATTTAAGGTCCTTTTTGGACCAATTCGATACGGAGACTTAAAATAGTAATAATATAACTTTTACCATATTTTTGTTTATAATACATAAGTTAGGCATGATTAAAAAACAACCCTTTGGTTTTCCCCAAAAATAACATCTTGCGATTCAGTGACCGCCAAGTTACCGGGGCAATTAAATAGGAACAGGAATATTGACCATCTCTAACTATGCCATTTGAACGCTGGGAAAAGTCTGGACTCCCTTATTAGCTTCGCAACACGGCGTATATGCTTTAAGGCCCTAAGCACATGAAAATGATTCAAAGAAAAATAGTCTCTACGCTCAACCAACACGCAATTCGTAAAAAAAATCCGTGACAAAAAACTTTTTCCATACATTTTTTAACGATCGTTTAGTGCACACTCGGCGCCCTAGAGACCTAGAGAGTTGTAATGTTGCCAGCGCAACTATAGGTAACAATGATTTTGGGTATAATTTCGGCGCTTCTTCAGAGATTGCGTCTATGTTTTTTTGCACAATATGAACCTATGGCAGATCCGGTGCTGGACAAGAAGAGAACAATGCTTGAGTCCGTAATAAAGATCTTCAATTATTTTATAATAATAATAATAATAATCGGATGATTTTTATAGCGCCGTTTTTGTGAAAAATCACCTCAAGGGCGCTGTACACATCTTACTTCCTATTCTTACATTATTCCTATATTACATCTATTACATTTTATTTTTTTTGGACAGGCTATCATTACACATTATTTATAGACCATATAAAGAGATGCAGTTAAATTATCAAAACTAAATACGGCTTGATCTAAGTTTTCATACATGTTAAATTGAGAGAAAAAAAATGCTAACTGTATTTATTCCTTACGATATATTGCAAAACGCTAATAAAAATGATAGGAGTCATGTGAAGTTGGGCGGCGGTGAGGACGGGGGCCGGGGGAACTGATCCATATCCATATCCAATCTTCTTTGTCTTTGTTGGTGACGCCCCTGGGCGGCCTGACGGGACTGCCCGTACGCCAGGTAACGCTTGTCGGCCGGCTTCAGGATCTGGAAAGAGCACACCAGCGTGTCGTCCATTTCTCGCCCCAGCCGGTGGTGTCCTTGTCGGGGTCGGACCACAGCAGGTCGCAGAGCAGACTGGTCGGGCACGTCCGTGGGCCGCATGATGCACCGGATCTGCTCTGTAGACTGGAGGTCAGAACTCAGGTCGCCGTGACAGCAGAAGATCTTCTTGTCAAATGTCTTTTCCTATTGCGCCTTTCTCGGCAGCCACGAAATCTAATTTTACGGGTTGCGATTGTGGTACAACGTTCAAGGTTATACAACGATATCTTTTTGCAGCTATTAAATGGTCCAAAATAACACATTCACTATTAAGTTTGCGTCGTGCAGCCCGGTCGTAAACGATATTGTTTACAATCACCATAGTTCAAAGAATAACATTGTAAATCAACCATTAACTTTGGACACTTCCCTAGGCTTTTAACAGGCAAAGGTCTTTAAACAAGCACATGTGGCGACCGATGACCGATGCTTTTAGGTTAATTTAGAACAAAATGACAGATTTGAACTTAAAATGTTTGGGTTTTTATTTGATTTTTTATTATAAACTTGATTTAAGCCCGAAACGGCCACACTAAAATTATATGAATTTTATAAATGTAACCTATAAATTATTACGGTTATTTTACGCTATTTTAACACCCGAAAAATTAAGAACTAAGCAATATTTCCCAGATAAACTGGAGCGCTTATAAAAAGCTGCCGGCTGCTGCGAGAGCGCCAAAATATACGTGTTATTTATTTCTATTATGACTTAAATTGAAACCTATTCATCTATTTGTCATCTAAATATCCTAGCTGAACAACCACCCCTGTAAATTGCCATCTCAACACAGGCGTTTCACACATGGTGAGATGGGCAATACGTCAGCCGATAGACAATGTTTATATATCAATATGAACATATCATATATATATATGAAATAAATAAAAAAAAAAACAAGAAAAATATACTGTTAACAGGATTTAGTCATAATTATTTGTTTGCACTGCGAATAAGAGATTGAATCGGAGTTTGAAAAATAATGGTTTTATTTATTTATGTCTAAGAAACAAACTACTTTTAATATAAATATATACTCGTATATATACAAAGGAAGTTTAACAAAAGGTAAGCCAACAAAATTTCTTGTGCTAATAGGGTTAAATACAGGTGTATTTATGAAGCTAACGAGAGAAAGAAAAAAGCAAAATAAGAAGGAAGGGGGGGGGGAGAGGAAGATAGGATCGGGACAGGAGATGCTCTCGATACGTTCGTACGTATTACTTCGGTTCGATATTTTGAAAGAGTATTGTGAAGAATGTCGACGTTGTGAAATTGTGCGTTATATTGCCCACAAATACGGGAATTGGAAAATTTATCTTTACTCAAGGATGCACTCGTACGTATTATATACCCAAACCCACCTTCTACCTCGTGCCTTCCAGGAAGAGCCCTAATAAATTCTATTAGTTAACAGGATCCGATGATATCTATAGGTGACCCCACTGCAATGAATTCTCGAGAAGGTGACTGCTATAAATGCAGTGAAAGGTGGAATACCTTCATCGACAAATAGATGAGCAAATATAAATAAATAAAAACTCGGATACCGTTGACCTTCGAGGCCTCTTCATGTGTTCATACTCATACAGTATTTATTGTTTCACGATTTTACGATAAATCTAAACATTTATTCATCGTACTTCAATACTTCAGTAATTACAGTTAATTAATCAACACAATCATCCATTACTGCAAAATTAAGATATATTGTAACTTAAAACAACTAATAAACATTATTTATATAAACAAGTTTGAAGAATAATAATTATGAAATAAATATATTTCCGAGTTATAAATTTCCCATGTTCGCTGGAAGCATTAGGTAATAAATTTTAAACTCAAAAATACAATTGAAAATATTAATTATATAAGTTTGCTGAATCAATCCCTGTCTGAAAGGAGAGTTATGTCAGACCTAGTTGTATTATATAGAATCATTAACAACTTATTGACAGCCCTGCCATCCTCGTCACTATGAAATTAAATGTACCGACAAGGAACACAAGACAAACTGTAACTTTTTTCTGCAACACTTGTACATCCAACTATTAGTCTCATTCATTATCCAATAGGATGCATGATCTGGGCAACAGGTTTGAAGGTGTTGTTGATGTATTTGCTGACTCCAGTAAAGCGTCATCTATACCAGCACTTTGATGAATTACACAATATGTAGTATTGTAGCTTGGATAATGTAGCGTTAATGATTTGTGTTATAATGTTGTTTTGGTTTTCTATTTGATGTCACTGTTAAACGTTTCAAAAAGATAGTTCATTACTTTATGATTTAGAATCTCCTGTACGTGTAATTTTCGACAGCTATTTATATTTTGTTCTGAAATTCATGTAAAAGCCCAGATGGGCGTATATTCAAATGAAAAAAATAAACAAGAATCTTCCGAACCATGGAGAAAGAAGGAGACATATTTACCAATAGCTCCGTCCTGACTTAGACAAGTGCGAGCAAGTATCAAGCAATAGTTGAACATTAATCCAAAGCCCCGAAGCATTATTACACTCACAATTGATTTCGTTTCTTGGTTGGGAACTGCCTCGAATGCCAGGAGCGCGATCTGTGGACACTGGACAAGGCTCTTCACGTATTCTTGTTTCACCTTATCATATTGTTATATAATGTACTGCCGAATACATAAAAATGAGTTTAGTGAAAAGGGTAAGAATTTTATGATAATTTTTAAAAAGTTGTTCGATGTTATTTTTATTATTTTTTGACAAGAGAATCTGTTGACGGAAAATAAATATTGGATCCATTCGGAACAATTTCACAGCAAATAAAATTTGATTCAATTAACGCTAGGAATTTTTTTTAACACAAGCTGTAATACCAGATGAACTCAAATGTAGTATTATCAGACCTATTTACAAAAATGGGAAACATACTGATATAGAAAACTATAGACCGATTAGTATATTACCCGCTCTAGAAAAGATTCTTGAAAAATACATATCTTTAAAACTAACCAAATACTTGGAGTGCTTTTCTTTAATAGATCCTAATCAATTTGGTTTTCAAAAAAAAAAAAGTACTGAAATGTTACTTCAAGATTTCTCTAACTATATAAATAATGAACTGAATAATAAAAGACATGTTTTGGTACTGTTTATAGACAATTCAAAGGCATTTGATACTATAGACCCGATGTAATTGTTAAATATTTTGGAGGCAATAGGGGTAAGAGGAAACTTTCTCAAACTATTCAAAAACTTCCTAACCAACCGCCAAATCCAGGTAAAAATATCAGACAAATTTAGTAAAAGAAGAAATGTCAAAACAGGAGTTCCACAAGGGTCAATTTTAGGTCCAACGCTCTATATTATCTTTGTATCACTTATGAACAAAATATTCTCGTTTGTTAAACATTATGTATACGCTGATGATACAGCACTTATAATATCCCATGAAAATTTGGATACTGCAATAAAATTGTTACAGGTAGACTTTATTTCTTTATTAAAATGGTCACATGACTCTGGTCTAATAATCAATGCTAAAAAACGAAATTGATGCATATAAGATCCCCGCATGCAAGGTACAGAGAGGCACCTGTAATCATATCCCATTCATTTAATTGCATTCACAATAATACCAAACAGCCCTGCGCGTGTACAAGTATCAAATTAGTCAACCAGTACGTGTATCTAGGTGTTACGGTGGATTGTAATATGAAATGGGACGTACAAATTTCCAACCTCTGTAAGCGACTTCGAGCCATTATTGGAAGACTCCACAAGATAAAATTATACGTGCCTATAAAAACTATGAAACTAATTTATTTGTCTCTAGCAGAATCGACTATAAGGTATGGTATAACTTCTTGGGGACACTCCTGTAAGACCAACATAAAACACTTACAGCTGATTCAAAACGCCATGGTAAAATTGTTAGTGAGTAAAACAGTTTTTAACCAAAGGCGAGACATTGATATCATGTACAAATCAATTAATGTATTACCTGTTCGTGGTATTTTGTGGCATAAAATTCTACTGCAACATATATCTGAAAGTCCGTATAAGGCAGTGGTGGATCATGTACACAATACATGTTTCACACAAAATATAGGAATGATAGTGCCAATATTTCAAAATAAATATGGTCAACGAACCCTTGAATACATTGTACCATTTATATTTAACAAATTGCCGTACGAATTAAAAAACAATTGTCCTATGATGAAATTCTCACTGATGTTAAAGTGTTGGCTTTTGGAAAGTAACCTTGTGTATTGATGGTAACAAATATGACGGTCTCCATGGTTGTATAGCTCCTAGATATCTGGTGTACTTACTGTTACGGTATTACTATTATATTTAAGTCTATCCTCATTGTAACCAACCTGTACTGCTGTTTTATGTATATATCTTTAAAATTTTTATTTCTTAATCTATTTAATACTTACAGATGCTTTGATATTTTTGATATTTACGCAATAGTTATATTTTTGTAATATGAATGTTTTTATAATGTTGATATTTTTAAAAGTATTGATGTTTTTATAATATTGATATTTTTATAATATTGATACTTTTATAATATTGGTACTTTTATAATTTTGATATTTTTTGTGATATTGACATTTTTATAATATTATTTAAATCAGTGTTATAAGATTGGACTCTAGTATCTCAATAACAAATCTGTAATGCTTTTACCATTATTTTTTCTCTTAAATTTTTTTTATTTCAACTTATGTACAGCACAAGATGCATGCGCCTAAATACAATAATTTTGCCCTACATTTGTATGATGATTGTAATTTATTGTTGTATTATATTATATTGTTGAAATAAACTCCTGCTGACAAGCTACTTGCAGTGGCTTAGCGGGTATAAGTTCCCACTGTATATAATTAATATTATACAATAAAAAATAAAAAAAAATAAAAAAAATTACACGCTCGCTCGTTCACAAGTACAAGGAAGCAGGGGCACCCAACCATTCGAGTCTACACACTCGCTCGTTCACAAGTACAAGGAAGCAGGGGCACCCAACCATTCGAGTCTACACACTCGCTCGTTCACAAGTACAAGGAAGTAGGGGCACCCAACCATTCGAGTTTACACACTCGCTCGTTCACAAGTACAAGGAAGCAGGGGCACCCAACCATTCGAGTCTACACACTCGCTCGTTCACAAGTACAAGGAAGCAGGGGCACCCAATCATTCGAGTCTACACGCTCGCTCGTTCACAAGTACAAGGAAGCAGGGGCACCCAACCATTCGAGTCTACAATGTTTAATTATATTGTTGATTTCAGGGCTACGGCAGTTTGAAATAAAATACTAATATAGTTTGATGATTTCGATACAACGTTATTAAGTAGGGTTTTGGGAGAATTGTTGTTCTTTTTTGTCACATCAGCACTGGACTACACAGATGCAATGATGGCAGAAAGCAAATGATTCATTTTGGCAACTGAAAAACGAAAAATCAGTTTAACTGTAGTGTCTAAATGACACGAATAGCGGAAAATCGCTCAGGTTTCAATATATTTTATACGCCTTAAATTTTAAGTTAAAATAAGATACAGGTTTTAAAAATAATCAGAATTTTAACACTCTTATCTAAATATAAAACGCAGTCACATAAATAGGTCGCGCGACTGTAGATGTAGATGTAAGAACGCATGTCCATTACAAATTTAAGTATTCAATATTTGATAAGTTTGACCATCTCTGTGGAAAGGAATTTTTCAAGGCCCGACGGGGAATTTTATTACAGCACCGCCGCGCACGGGTGCTCCGCGAGTTCTATCGAAAGTAAGCTGTCGGTTCTTGTTTCTTCACAATGGCGCTCTGATTACAGTAGACAATGTAGTCACAGGCACACATTTGGATATTATTAAGAAAAACATTCCACGTTTAACAGGCATACTAAAAACGTCTCGTTTATATTATGACGTTTTACTGATCGTAGTTATAATTATTATAGAAATAGCGTTGAAACAGAATATAATTGGAAACTCGCGGCAAAGCGGAATATACGCTCGTTGGCTCTAAACCTAGAGGTTGCGGATTTAAAACGGGTTCAAATAAAACATATAAGTTAGAACATTGGACCTTGTATCAGACGTAATGGCACACAGGCGAACTGTAGTGGGCAGTTGATTCTGATCTGCGAAGACGGCTGGGAGGAGAGAAAGCACAACCTATGTCGATCCCTTGCGAAGGGGGAAAAGACATTGACGACAAGACCTCATTAACGACTTTTGTACTGTTGCAATGCAATTCTGCAGAATTATGACTAGAGCTCGGGGCCGTGTCCATGTGACGATGCTTGGTTTGGGTCCAGTGAGAGGTAGTAGTCCGATGGGGTCTAGGGTCAGCGGTGATCAGAGAGAAACAAGTCAAGTAGGGCAGAAGTCGTAGCGGGGCCGGGGAGTCGAGGGAGCAGAGGTGTTGTTGGGGCGAGAGTTGCTGGCTGATTGGTTAAATCTGGTTTTCGCAGGCTACTTAAAGTCGACTACGAAACGTTGGGGATTCGGGACTTTCAGAGCTATCGCGTTCTATGCATGTCCGATGAACAAGATATCTCGCCTCTCACTCACACTTCCATCTCGCTCTGACGTTTTATTCAGTGATTTATATTCACCAGCGGTCAGTGGGAACACATTTCTCCCTGACCGTGAAATATAAACTTATAAAGGGAGGGAGAGTCGGGTCATTTGCAGACGGCGGAATAACATTTATTCTCCCTTATTTAACTCCCTTACAAAATAGACATAGTTTAGGCAAGTACAATACATCAAGTATATTTCGAATACATATATGTAAAAAACATTGCGGGACAGGCGAATACGTCCGACACAGACCTGGTGATCTTTTAGTATGAAATGTTCTTCGACGTCCAAATAATCTGTTGATAGTTTATTTTTCTTATAAAAACAATATTTATGGACAATTTTAATTCCGTATTTTCTTCGTAATAATTATTAACTGTTAAATATGAATATTTATAAATATTGTATGAATATTGTAATACAGGTGGACAATTAATAAAGGCTTGTCGAAATTTGTGAGAACTAATTTCAATTTAACTCAAATATAATATAATATCAAGTAATATGATATATAACATAAGTATTAAAATAGGTTAAGAATAATAAGTACGTTTGTAGTTAATTAATATAATATGTATATAGTTAATTAATATGATATGTATGTAGTTAATTAATATAATATGTATGTAGTTAAGTTAAGAAAGTGAAAGAATTATGTATATCGTTTGACTAAATAAATAAATAAGTAAAGAAAGAAAAGAGTGTGCCGCGTCCTGTTGAAATTGCGGTATTTATGCGCCCCACTTGTCCCATACAATATTATTTTCGATTGTTTGCGGTTAGTTTATTCTAATATATTTTTACAACGCATTAAAGCGTGTAATAATGTTTAGATTCCATTGGAGATTGTTTATAGTTTTATAGACGGGAAATATTCCGTGAAATTGAACATTAACCGGACGTTCCGCTAAATCAAAGTTTTGATTATATTAGGTAGATTTTGTGACACGAGACCTTGAGAATTTAAGGTTTTCTTTAATGATAACAACAATGACGTTTTTCGGATAAATACGTTTTCTATTTCAATCGCTTAAATTAAATTTTTGCGTCGCGAAATAGTGAAGCTTTGAATCAACTATTTAATTAAGATTATTGTCTCTTAATAATAGACATTTAATAATCAAGTTTTGTAAAATCAGGCTAAACAATACTGAAAAATATAATCTAAGTAAAATCATGGTTTGTTACCTCTGATACCCAAAAAATTGTATATAAACCATAGTTTAAGTATTAATTGTACCAGTCTGAAGATAGCCGTCACAGACTGAAACCGGTCACGGTTAAAAATAAAAGTGGAATAAAGTTAAAAGGTGTCTTTTATTTGATCATGTTTAATCCATCTTAACATATATCTTATTCTCCTTATATAAAATCCTCAAACAAAACGTTAATATCATGATAACAAATGTGACAATGAAAATTATAAGCGAACTGATAAGTGTAATATAAACGCCTCTTCTTTCGAAATTAAATACCTTCGTGTGATCATTGATCAAAACTTAACATGGAATAGACACACCACAGAGGTAGTGACGAGAATAAGGAAATGTATATATATATATTCCCCTGACGAATATATATTCGTTAGCCTAAGCAAAAATTTTAATGTGAAAATAACCAAAAATGTCTACTTTGCCCCTGTTCACTCATTGCTTATCTACGGCATTATTGGTTGGGGAGGATCTTATAAAAAATAATTTAAATTCATCAAAAGTTTCACAAAGAATCTTCATAAAAGAAATACTTTAAAAAAATCCACCCTCTTAACGAAATCACATTTCACGCTGTTTCCAGTACCAAATGTTGAAGATATATTTAACCAAGTTTCTATTATAAAAATGTGTGAAGAGAAAAATATTAAACAAAATCAGTAATATTACAAACTTATGAGAAATGGAAATCAATTCATAACACCTAACTTTAAAACAAGTCAAATGCGAAACCATTATATTTATCAAGCCATAACAAACACAATAACCCCCCACTGAAATGCGCTGTAATAATGACCCATCAGAACAAATATATAAAATTAAACACTTCTTTAAAAAAACTTACGTACTTATGTATTTCATATACTAACACCACATTCTATTACAATCACGACGTACACCAACACAACACAAGAAACCACGACAAACTACATATACCAAAAATACACTCAACAAAATATGGACTAAAATCTTTAGAATTCACAGCTTGCACACAATACAATAAATTACCCAACGATATTAAAAATGCAAGCCACTGGTTCATGGTATCTATATATGAAGAGGAGCGGCTGCGCTGCCTGTTTCATACATAACTTAATTTTGTATTTGAGGCCAAAATACCCGTCCAAACCGAATGATATATTTTTAAATTGAAGGTTTAGTAAATATCTAGTACGTATGACCAGTATTTTATTTATTTTTGTTTTAAATTATGAAATATATACAATAAAAAAACCATTTATCGTAATTTTAGCGGCAACTTAGAAAATTATTTGCGGGTTTATTGAATATAAGTGTGTGGGTGAGATTACGAGTACTCACATTCCACAATATTATATCTAGGTTAATTTTAATTGAGATGAATGCGAGTAAGTCTAACGTCATGGTGTTTGGAAGACAGAGTACGAAAACAGTCTCCAATATAGTTGTGAATGATGAATACTTGGAGCAGGTCGATGAGTTTGTGCATTTGGGAAGTATGTTTATGAGAGATGGAAATACTGATGGGGATTTTGAAAGAAGGGTGAATCCAGGAATTATGCGATTCATTAACGGAGGACTGAACGCGGATGGCACTAACAATTTTTTTCACGGAACGAAACTAGCAGTCCACAATGGAGTGCTGATACCAACCCTGATGTATAGCAGTGAGGAAGGATGAAAGTATACTGAATGCTGTGAAAATGAGATCTCTGAAACGAACGTGTAGTAAAACTATGTATGATCGTATGAAAAATATTGAGATTCGTAAAGAAGGCTGATGTATGCGTAATGAGCAAGATTAAGAAAGGGATGCTTAGATGGTTTGGGCATGTAGAGCGAATGAACGAAGAGAGGAGTGTAAGGAGAATATATGTCGCGAATGTGAACGGAAGAAGAAACCGGAGACGTCCGAGGAAGACATGACACGATTAAGTGAATCAAATACTTGAGTCGTTTGCCAGTCCGTCCTCTCTGCCTACCTCTAAGGAGAAACGGCGTTAGTTAGTTAGTAACGAAATGATAATTTTAATGTAGAAAGTTGAAGAAAATTAGGCCTTACGGTATTGTTAATATTGGCCGTTGAAAGTAAAAGGTGACACGCGATAGCTGTAAGGAGTAATAATGCGTCCAACTGACCAACTGCAGCTTGACGACTGCAATACTTCCTTCCTTCTCCTCAATTGGGGGCAACCCGGCGGTGCGGTGGATACAATCTCTGTACGTAAGAACCTCAATTAAAACGGTCCATGAATTATACAATGGTTTCCGTATTGACCATTGAAAGCCTACTGCCGTTATATTTATGTTATGATGCGTATAAACAGTTATTGACCAAACGGTTCTTGGTTATAAAGATACACGTACATGGGTTGGTCGACATAAATTTATCATATTTTTATTTAAGCATTTCCTTGTTCTGGGAGTCTACCCGGCTTCGCCCGAGTCACCTCACTGTTTTTCGAAATGTAATACATGTTTCTTACGAATAAATATTTATTAATTTGTAATAAACAAACATCTTCTAATACAAATATATTTATATATATATACAAAGGAATTTAACAAAAGGTAAGCCAACAAAGTTTCTTCTGCTAACATTAGTTAATTACAGATTTATGACGCTAACGAGATAAAGAAAAAAAAACGAAATAAGAAGGAAGGGAGGAGAGGAAGAGGAAGATAGAATCGGGACAGGAGATGCTCTCGATACATTCTATACCTATAGTTAGGTTGCTTTGTCAAAGCAACCTATCTACTCGTATAAATAAAACAGTAGCTGTTCACAAAATTCCTTAGTGGAAAAGCCATCGATGTGCGGTGACGCCAAAACTTACTATTAGAGAGTTTTCGCTACTTTTTGCAATAATATTCACGAGCCGGCACTTTCCAAAGGTTACCTTCTCCTCTCTGTACATCACATCACAACACTTCTTATTGGGGATTACCTATCATATCCCCATTGACTTTAGCAGAAATATATATAGGTAGGTACGCATTTGTCTTCGTAACAGATACAATGCCCGAAACTTTGGAGAGAGCATAAAATAATATAGTAGTTTGAAAATTGGCGAGCGTGAGAAAACCAATCTTGTTAATTCCGGCCAGTTTAATATAACTTCCCGGGAAGTAACCTACCAGCTTTTTGTGTCACCGTTGGATTTACATAAAGAGGACAGTTTTTTTAATTTAGCTAATTCTCATTAGAGTCGTGCAAAATTATTCTTTTGTGGAAATGAACTGTCGAGTGATCAATAGATATTATTGCTCAAGCTGTAAATATACGGAAAAGAAATTTGTTCAGTGATCATATCTTGATATTTGTCCGCAAAAAGGGCATTTTTTCCAGATTTCGTAAAAATTATTAAAAGATCTTTTATCTTTTCTTCTTCCGGTTTTTTCGAATCATGATTAATTTGAAAATAATGAACAATGGAAACCCCACTACGTTTTTTGTATGTATCTACTAGTAGCGTGCAATCCATAAAGGCTGACAAACTGTGCCTACCCTAAGAAGAATAAATGAAAGGGTATTAAAAAAAAATCTGATAAAATTGTGTTTTTTTCCATGAATTGGCAAGAAACTTAATAATAATAAGATAATAAAGAGGGCATTTTCAAATTTTCGATGCACGATTCATAACTGAACTTGAAAAACTACACACGCCTACCCTTATTGAAAGAGCAGTTTGTAGTCGAGTGGTTAAAGGCGACGAGTTTGTCTAGTTGAAGTTACAGTAATATTACAAAAAAATATTACATTTATGAAAGTTAGAAGTACATATATTGTGGAGTTTTTCGTGTTTATTCTAGAATATCAACCTTTTTTCAAAAATCTACTCAGGGCTAAGTACACTTTAGGATTCTAAATTTGGATTTTGGGGAGGGTGAAAAGAAGGAAACGGGGTAGGGGAAGGAGAAGGGAAAGGAAGAATGATTGTGAAGTACAATGCTGTTCAGATCAAATTACTAAACCTACGTTCATCAATTTGACAACGCAAAGTCATTGGTATGACTACGAATTGGATGTAGGGAAATATTACTGTCTGACCGGAGAATTATGTCAGACCTAGTTGTATTACATAGAATCATTAGCAATCTAATTGACAGTCCTGCCATCCTCGCCACTATTAAATTAAATGTACCGACGAGGAACACAAGACAAACTGTAACTTTTTTCTGCAACACTTACACATCCAACTATCAGTCTCACTTATTAACCAATAGGATGCATGGGGAACGTGTTTCGAGGTGTTGTCGATGTATTTGCTGACTCCATTTATACAGTAAAGTGTCATCTATACCAGCACTTTGACGAATCCTACAATATTAGTGTTAATGATTCGTATTATAATGTTGTTTTGGTTTTCTATTTTATGTAATTGTTAAACGTTTGAAAAAGATTGTTCATCACTTTACGGTTTAGAATGTCCATGTACTTGTAATTTTGGATAGATCTTTATATTAAGTTATAAAATCGACGTAAAAGCAGAGATGGGCGTATAATCATATAAAAATGTAATAAGTTACGTACCCACTGAAGGATTAATTCACATCATTCGAATATACAAATATTTCGATTCCGAACATAAATAAACGACCAATTCGACATTGTTACCGCGATTATGTCCACCACTAACCACTACGTCCTATACACACTTGTCCGAAAGGTTTTTTTACTAGGGAGTGGTTTTGTAATCTCTTCAAAGCGTGTGATCCAAAAGTGTATTGTGTATTCACCACGAATAGAGCAAATAGATCGATTAGCTAATTTCAGACTACTTTCTAGAAAGAAGCGGCATACAAAGTTCGTTTAGGCTAAATTGAATTTCTCTCATGTTTATTAAAAAGCTATAATTTGACTGTTAATGAGTAATTTAACTCAACTCAACGGTTTGACACTGACTTTCCACTGAATGTGGTTACATCAAACATTTATAATTATTCACGTCGACATTAAGCAATGTCTGATGTTATGGTATTCAATTACACTTTGATTTTAAGTCTAGGCATTGAATTGGGAACTAGTTTCCCGCTGGAAACTATTGTGCGGTGGAGGGATAGGTACTCATCACCATGCATACACTGTGTTGACCAGGGACCTTTATTTCTGAGAACTTCTTACGAATCTTTTCATCGTTATGCATCGGTCTGGAGGATGTGCTAAATCTACTTCTATATCTCGTTACCTCATGACCAAGGACTGTGAGGACATTGATAAAATTGTCTAATTATTGGTCGGTTGTGTAAGTCTTCTCATAAGTGGAGATTATTTAAAATTATTAATAATAGCCTGGACTAGCAGAGCTTATTAACTTTATAAACATTCACATACCATCAACACCAACCCGACAAACCGATTTTTTTTATTTGCCCGCATGCAGGACCATTGACCAACCTTAGGATACATTCTCCAATTCCCCGTATTTGTGCGCAATATAACGCACAATTTCACAATATCAACATTATTCATTATTCACTTTCAAAATACTGAAGCGAATTAATACGTACGACCACAAGTATAAAATGTATCGAGAGCATTTCTTGTCCTGATCCTATCTTCCTCTTTCTCCCCCCCCCCTTCCTTATTATTTTGTTTTTTTTTTTCTTTATCTTATTCTTAAGAAACTTTGTTGGCTTACCATTTGTTAAACTTCCTTTATATGCAAATTTGTATTAAAACCTGTTTGTTTCTTACAAATAAATAAATTATCATTATACGTTCACTGACTTGACGATGCTCATCTATGTCTTTCAGCTCAACCCCACAGATCGGAGTGCTGTCATCATGGAGATGCCTCTTGTAGCCTTGTCCTGGCCCATACAGCATATGCGGATCGTAACTAGTAACGCAAAGGAGATACTTCTCTCCGTCACGCCCCCAGCTCCGTACAAAAACAAGTCTCTTCAGGCTGTCATATCTTCTGGCCAGATGTCTGAAGTATTGGAGGACGTATCTCATGCATGTTATTGTATGGTATAACACCGGGAGCTCTATTGAATATAAAAGTACGTTTAGTTTTTGTTGAACGCGGCCTCCACCTCGTTCAGGTTTTTTGCAGTTCTCAGAGTGCAATGGATGATGTATCGTGAGTGGTCGTTACTTGTTATCCATTATGCATCTGGCACGATTATACCGAAATGGTTAAGATGATAACTTACATTAATATCATATATGATGAAAAAAGCCATTCAAATGATAAATTAACCTAAATTTTTACAGAGTTGTAATTTGAAATATTTAATAAAAAATAGCGCCTTCGAGTACCTCTCGAATTGAAGTGATGGTGTTGTTCCACAAAAGTATCTAACTCGCGGAGCCAACGGGGCAATATCACCTCCTGCGACTGCGAGGAACATTGCAAGGCGATAACAAGTAGGAGAGATAGAGTGGAGGGAGGACGGTTGCACGGAATATCGATATTCAGATTTATAACCTTTTTAACAAAGGCAGCGTTTTGATCTTGAATGACTGTCTTTCGAATTGTTCTTCCGGAGCGACCACGGAGTTTGTCAAGGCTGTTTTGGAAAAAAAAGTCACGCTGCTGGTACCAGGAAACCATGCTATGCATGTAACAATGCGGTTTGCAAAACTGTACATTCTGGTAATAATACTTTGATAATTATTGCGATTCGCCTTTGAGACGTGGATGTTAGGTGCAACAATAAAATACTCTCATCAACATTATGTAAAAACGTTTATACTGAGTTTCTCTGGACCGCCACAAGCAGACGTCAGCATATCATTGATAACTCCCCAATAAATATTTTGGGAAGTGACATTACTCAGAAGACGTGTGTTAAATTACTCGGTGTCAATCTGGATGCAGACTTTTCCCTTAAAAGTCAAGTAAACAGAACTGTAAGTACAGGGTTCTTTCAATTGAGGCAAATAAAAGCAATACGGAGAAACCTGCCAACAGAGGCAACTAAACTGCTTGTCAATTCGTACGTTGTGTCACGTCTAGATTATTGCAACGGAATTGGCGTATCTAAATATTCTCACATTTCAGAGCATCTCAAATATCTCCACTGGCTCAAATGTCCTGAAAGGATCCAGTTCAAACTCTGCTGGATGGTATTTAAGTCACTTAACGGAATGGCTCCGGCTTACTTATCAGAACTGTGTATTCCCGAAAATACCAACTCACGGCAGTCCACCCTTAGGTCAGCAGCGTCATCAGCTATCGGCAGGTTGAAGGAACCAAAGCGCACACCTAATACTAAGTTCGGTGAGTGTCAGGACCTAAAGCCTGGAATGAACTGCCGCATGACTTAAGAATTATCAAAGACTCGACAGAATTCAGAACAAAACTTAAAACACATCTTTTCAGATAATCGTATCCATAAATTGAAGAAATTCACCTGTAAATTGCTTAGCTAGGCTAGCCGGTTAGTACTTACCTAAAGTCATTAAATAAATAAATAAAATAAAAAAATAAATAAAATAATAAAATAAAATTAAAAATTCACGCATCGGTGCGCAAATGCTTCCACAGCCCGCAACACTGTAAATAACTAAAGTGTAAAATAAATTTAAAAAAAAACGTTAATATTTATTAAAAGCTTCTTACGCTTTTTAAGGTAATTTATAGATATTTTTTTATAAAATTCATTTTATGAATACCCAGTCCTAAAAATTAATACCAATAATTCAATAAATACCACCTCTTCTTGTGCCACCAATCATCTAATAAACGTAACATCAATAGAAAAGGAGAAACAAATAACCATGTAAAACTATCATCTCTATAAATAGATTTTTCTAAAACTGTGTTCATCTGAAGCGACCTGTCAGGTAAGTATATTTCTCTGTATCTGTTTGTACATAATTAGTTAAGAAATATTTGTACAGCGCCCTTGAGGTGATTTTTCACAAAAAACGGCGCTATACAAATTATCCAACTATTATTATTATTATTATTATTATAAGCAATAGTATTAACTTATTTGAAACACATTTGTTATATTTCGCATAAACTATGTTTATTTTGTAAGGGAGTTTGGGTAATATGGAAAATAAATGGTATATCGCTGTCCGCGGATAACCTGACTACCTTCCTTTGTCAATGTATGTTTCACGGTCTGTGAGAAATGAGCTCTCACTGATCGCTTGTGAATGTGAGTGACTAAATTAAACATAAAGCGGCACGGCAGTGAGGTAGAGACTAGCTTCTGGTTCGTCGGACGGGCGCAGAACGCGGACGTCTGCGATTCCCGAATCCCAATCGCTTCGCAGGCGACTTTAAGAAGCGTGCGAAAACCAGATTTAACCAGTCAGCCAGCAACCGCCCGCTTGACAGGACACTCTGTTCCCCTCGACTTCCCGGCCCCGCTACGACTTCTACTCTATTCACCTTGTTTCTCTCTGACCATCGTCTCATCTGGACCATTGGACTATCGCCTCTCAGTGGACCCGGACCAAGCATCATCGTTTTTGTGCAGAATTATGTTTGTGCATGTTGCAAACATACAAAAGTCGTCAATGAGGTCTTGTCATCAGTTTCTTTTCCCCCTTTGCAAGGGGTAGACACATGTTGCGCTTCCTCCCTTCCCAGCCCTCTTCGGAGATCGGGATCAGCTGCCCACTACAGTTCGACTGTGTGCCATCACGTCTGGTACAGTAAGCCAATTAATAAGTACTCAATTTAAATCTCCTATACTCCCGAGTAAATAATGGGTATGGATTGTGTACCGGTTAAATAATGGTATTTAAAAGAAAACCAGTTGCTTTCTAAATCGTGCAGTGTTTTTATGGTAATTAACATCAAAAGTGTTGTAAATTGTAATGTAGTTCGACGGCTCCAATCAACAGTAGCCCGGGTTATGGAGACGCCCGCGCATTGAATGCAACCATTATTCAACACACGGTAAGTGTGGCTAGCTCTTATGAAACCATTGGTGCGTTCAATCATCAATGGTACCTAGATACTCTCAGTATCGCCCCGATTAAAGCCAACCATTCAAATCGAAACGTTTGTTGAAATGGTTTTAGCCGTGTTTTAGTGCCAATATCCGAATAGCCACGTTCTTCTTGAATTCATAAAAAAAAAATTCAGCTATTAAAACTTCGTAAATATCTTAGAGAAATACGCGGTTTGAACCCTGAGATCTTCCGCTAACCGGGTGACTGCCCAAACCAGTTATCGCAGTAATTTTCAGACCACTAAGAGTTTATAAGAAACTATAAATAAATCTTTCTTGTTATTTCAATTGAATTATTTTGCCTACTATCAATTTATTTCTCTTTATTTTGTTCTAATTTCTATTTCACATACGCTTCTAAGTGTGCTGAAAATTGGCCATCCAATAGATCTAGCCAAAGTGAAGGCGATAATGGGAGCGGAAGTCTGGACGTAGGAATTACACCAGGTGTTATGTTACTATTAACAAGACATAATTATAGTTTGGTTATCGATAGACTCGTAACACCGTAACACCGCACCGGGAGGGCGAAGCGAAGATGATAGCAGGTTACGAACGCACCTTCTAGTTTCACTCACGTTTTTTCTGAGAAGAATAACTTTTTTTTATTGTTTTTTTACTAAAGATGTCAGAATAGACGTAGAAAATACTAGCTTAACTTTCTAAACCTACAAGGTTATCTACGCTTGTTATAGGAGGTGTGGAATGTTATCCACTCTTATAATAATCATAAAATGGTCAGTTTTTCTCTTTTAAATAAACACGTTTTTAGACTTCTCTTAAAGGTTTCAAAATCAAAATGTCTTTGAGAACTTTTTACGTCTGTGTCTCGTAAATGACTGTTGATGAAATGAATTTGATCATAGTATAGTTAGTAGAAACGGTATAATTTTCATCTAATTCGCATTTCGTAGTAAAACAACACCCCGTTACAAATTATTGTAAAGTTGTAATTTTTAAAATTTGCCTTAAAAACGTGAAAACGCAATTTCTCCATTATCTTATTTTATATGTTAATGCTTTATCTACATTTTTCTACTTCAACGTTTCAGCACAAAACATGAAATTACCTAAAAAACATTAAGCACGATGGTAGGCATTTTTTCATTAGCAATAATAAATGATATTAACTATTAACAAACACGGAAACTGTAGTTTTCCGGGAAACTGCTCTACCGATTGAGCTATTCCGCCTTTCTTTTATCCCGTCATTGGCAAAAGGTTCCGGGTTGGACTTCTGACTCCGCCACCTCTTTTTCCCCAGGAAATCGATTACCCGATATTACATGCAAACAAACAAAATATTAAAATATATTTAATACATTTAAAAAAATGTGTTATTTGCACAGAAAGACGCTGTCTATTCAAATATTGTTAGAAAGCTTAAAAGTTATTCTGAAAATATAAAAAGTAAAAATAAATATGAAAGTTTTCCGGTGGCCCGAGGTCCCGGAGAGTCAAGTACTAAACAGTTTAATCAGGTGAGTAAAAGTATCCCGGCCTAATACTCGGACGATTTCTCGCTTCAATGGACGTTTGACGTTTAACTAGGATTATATATTTTATAAGGTTAGGTATTTGATAAAATATTTGTAATAATAATAATAATAATGTGTTTATTTCAGCTGAACAAAGTGGTGATTGCAATACCCCGTGTGTCATATAAAATAATACATTTAAATAAATTACATGATGTGGAAATAGAACACAAACAGGTGAACATATTTAGCACTTGTACTACGGTGGCCTGAGGGAAATTCTCCATTTATGATGTAGGGGCGCGCCTGCCACTGGGCGACGGACTGGACAAGAGTGTTTTCCGATATCCGGTAGCGCTGACACATCCCGGCTACTCTGTGGCGCATCAAAGCAGCGAACCCATACACCCTTTCCTCTGCGAACATCTGCGAGGTGCTGCATCGCCAAGGGAGGCCGAACAGCGTCCTGTAAGGGTGGTTATACTGTACTCGGAGTGTGTTCATGACGCCTTGTATGTATCTTGTCCATAGTTCGTTAGTGTAAAAGCTCATGCAGTATGTCTGAAACAGTTGCTTCTTACCGGAGGACTGCACCTGTTGAATCTCCCGGTAATAATACTTGTAAAATTTCCACTAATGCGTTAGCGAGGAAAAAAAATGGAAAAATTATTTAGTGGACTAAACCAGAAATGATTTGACCAAGGGTTTTCTCTCTCCAGACACAAAAGATTACCATTTCAAAAATAATAAATGAACTCTAATGTTATGTACGCCAGTTTTCTTTCTCAGTAATATGCGTACGAGTATATTCAATGTGAGTTTCTATACCCATTCAGTAATATTAATAAACCAAACAAAAACATATCCATAGGATTTAATTAAAAAAATTAATGTAAACATTGAATACGGTTACCTCACGTGACTACAAAAAATTTCTACTTCTGACAGTTTACATGGAAAAGCACGTAGAATTTTTTTTAAATTTTAAACGCAGGGCGGAAGAAATACGTAGAAACTAAAATAAAACATAGTCACATAGTCCAATAAGAACCCAGAATCAAAAGATGAATGAAATTTATATACGAGTACATAATAGGAATTGAAAATGTCCCCCCATGTTATGTACACAGTTTCCTTTCAAATTTGTCTACAGACAACGCGTGAGATACAAAGTTGTGTGTTAATCCATATCAATTACGCTATTTAATAGGGTCAATAAAGGTAGGTTTACAGCGTGGTGATACTGGTCATATCGTTGGCACAATGATACGTGCTTGTCGCGCTCCCCCTATGGGCCAAAGTGAAATGTGTCTGTTTGGTAACATGACATAAAGCAGGTGATTACCTGCTACCCATAGTATGTAGTGGGAGCGTTCACATTCGCCGCTCAGTACGGAACACGTCACGCTTCCGTTGGCTCTCATTTCATTTCGTTCTAATAGTTATATACTTCTGTCAATTGTTATATTACCCCTTCTATTAACATCACTCAGTGGTTGTCAAAGGATCGTCATAAATAATAATAATAATAATAATAATAATAATAATAATAATAATAATAATAATAATAATAATAATAATAATAATAATAATAATAATAATAATAATAATAATAATAATAATAATAATAATAATAATAATATCAATAATAATAATAATAATAATAACAATAATAACAATAATAATAATAATAATAATAATAATAATAATAACAACAACAAAAACAACAACAACAACAACAACAACACCAACAACAACAACAACAACAACAACAACACCACCAACAACAACAACAACAACAACAACAACAGCAATAATAATAATAATAATAATAATAACTTCACACGATCATACATGGTTTTAATACACATTTGTCTCAGAGATCTCATTTCTACGGCATTCAGTTTACTTTCAGAATATAAAAGAATCCATAAAACTTTGTTTTTTTTTTATTGTGTGTTGCATTTAAAAAAAAGTTATTTTACTGTGTTGTAGAGTAATAATGAATTACATATGAGATATAAAAGTTTAAGTATAAAGTATAGAAGTTTAAAGTATAAAAGTATAAAAGTTTAAAGTATGATATGCATTTTATAAATTTACTGTAGGGAAAGAATGAATTACATATGAGATGTTAAAGTTTAAAACAAAAAGAATAAAATTTTAAAGTATAAAAAACTAAAGCATGATATGCATTTTTTAAATTCATTTAAATTATAATTAATTTAAATTATAATACTTACATTAAACCACTTGAAACATCTCAAAAAATAATACTTATAATAATGTTACATGAAGAAAGTACCTTCCCCTCCATACAATTCCATTAGGCTGAACTGTTAGATATAAGAAAAAAATATTGTCTACAGTGCCTAAAATATATATTTTCAAGAAACGAAAATCGCTTAGAAACAGAATAAGTAACGCACTTGAAGTATCTTTGGTTAACAATAGGCTCGGGCAGAGACATGCTTTTTTCATTGCTCCTAAAATTTACAGTTATTATTTACTATCAACAGAAGTCCAAACATATCGTCTTTAAACACGTACAAAAAATTTATAAAAAACCGATTTAAAATAAAAGGTATTAATCCTTTCCTGATATAATTGTATATTTTCCCCATTTTCTTTTATTTTTTTTTCATTTTCTTATTTAAGTTATAATTTTTATTTAACTTACCTGCAACATCCATGTATAAATATAAATATATATATATATAATAATATACTGTCACTAACTGATACCACGCACTGGCCTTGCCTGTGTGCGATTTTTTTCTTATATACATTGCATGTACATGTGTTCAGATGTATATACATTACATGTACATGTGTTCAGATGTATACGAGTATATAAGTGTATATTATTTCCAACATAGAAGAAAATGTCATAAAAACGTGTTTTCATAAAATATTTTTTGTGATAAGAACAAATTAACGGCCCATTATTAAACTGCTATTAGTCAAAATCTGTTGTTTTGAGAAAATCGCTATTTCGTATTTGTCGCCGATCTCAAAATATGTAGGTATGCAAAATATTCAAATTTTATTACATCTCACTGTTCTTTCAGTTCGAAATAGAAGAAGGACAATTGTCAGTTTTAAGTGGAAACAATTGAAAATACGTTTGTATAAAACTGGGTACATTTGAACGTTTGAAGAATTTTAAACTGGTTTTCGGCTCTCAAGATGTCAAACATTTTTATTGTTTTTGTTTTTGTTTGAAAAAGTTCCTTTTGGCGATTTGGTTGAAACCCATTTTGCAATTTATGGTTTTTCGGACTTATCGGAGTATAATACTAGACCATAAAGTATATTAAAAGTTGAAGATTGACACTCACTTGAAAAAAAATGAATTTGCGAAGACCACTATCAAAAAACGATAACTTGTGTCTTAACCGCCCTACCCATAAGAACGTACGTGATATGGCAGCTATATTATCGCCAGAACGCAACAAGCCGGCCTCCGTGGTCTTCGGCGGCCTCCATGGTCGAGTGGTAAGGCTCTTGACTACGAATCCGAAGGTCGCGGATTCAAATCCCGGCGTGCACAAGTAAATTTTATTTAATTAATTTGTGTTGTTTCACAATTAATTCATTTAAAAAATAATGTACGAGGTGTGTTCAAAAGAAAAGGTGAATTTTGAATTTTCGCGGGCTGTGCACATTCGATTATCGATTTTTTTTTGTTATGTTGGTACACATATGTTTATCATATGTAAGAATTATCAGCCATTTTGGATTAGTGGTTTGTTTTTGACAACTGGAAAGGTTAGTCACGTTTTTGTGTGTTCTTCGATTTTTTACTTTTGAAAAAAATGTATCAAAGAATATGTATTAAATTTTGCGTTCAAAATGAAATAAAGTGCTCCAATGAACTTAAAATGTTGACTGTGGCATTCGGCGAGTCTACTTTGTCTCATAAAAGTGTTTATAAGTGGTACAAGCGCTTTACAGAAGGCCGAGAAGATGTTAATGACGATGAGCGTCCTGGAGTTGCAACCACGTCAACAAACGAAGAAAACATCGAAACAGTGAAGAAAATGGTTTTGGAAAATCGTCGAATCACTATTAGGGAAGTTGCAGAGGATGTTGGCATATCAATCGGCTCATGCCATGCAATTTTCTCCGATGTTTTGGGCAAGAAACGTGTGGCAGCGAAGTTTGTTCTGAAATTGCTAAATTTTGAGCAAAAGGGGTCATAACTGGTGATGAAACGTGGGTATATGGTTATGACGTCGAAACCAAGGCCCAATCATCCCAATGGAAGCGGCCAGAAGAGCCAAGACCGAAAAAGCACGCCAAGTTCGATCAAATGTGAAGGTTTTGCCCACTGTTTTCTTCGATTACAATGGCGTGGTGAATCATGAGTTCTTGCCAACAGGTCGTACGGTTAATAAGGAATACTACAAGGAAGTTATGCAACGTTTGCGTGAAGCAATACGGCTCAAACGATCGGAATTGTGGAAAAACAAATCATGGATTTTGCATCACGATAATGCACCAGCTCACACATCAATGCTTGTTCGTAAT
Source organism: Halesus radiatus (assembly GCA_022606495.2). NCBI lineage: Eukaryota > Metazoa > Arthropoda > Insecta > Trichoptera > Limnephilidae > Halesus > Halesus radiatus. The sequence continues at coordinate 264,654 of JAHDVE020004498.1, forward strand.
TATTTGGCCAAAAACAACACCGTAATCATGCTTCAATCACCGTATTCACCAGATTTGGCTCCCTGTGACTTTTTCCTATTCCCGAAACTGAAGAGACCAATGAAAGGAAAGCGTTTTGCCACAATTGATGAGATAAAGTCAGAATCGAAGAACGAGCTGATGGCCATACCGAAAAACGGATTCCTAAATCTAATGAAAAAAACCCGATGTTTTTTTACCTACTTTTGAATAATAACCCAAAGGACGGGCGGTTAAACTGTCACGATTTTGTAATAGAGATGTTACAAAATGACTAATGATTGGAATGCCAGAACTCTTTGAGAAGCACAAGTCCCGAGGAAAGTCTGTTATAATAGTCGGACGTCATCCACCTAAGTTCGGATTGAGTTATTCCGCGTTACACTGACACACTTTTCTGATAGATGGGGAAGTTCCAGGTTCGTATTGTGCGACAGACAATAGACAAACAACGACAATCTTCCAGCACATCCATCAAAAGTATGACAGTTATTGAATCAACTATGTCGCTACAGATATGTTACGAAATGACGAACGAATGGAATACCAGAACTCTTTGAGAAGCACGAGGCCCGAGGAAAGTCTGTTGCTCGCATTAGCAGCATGATAATACGATTATAATAGTAGGACGTCAACCGCCTAAGTTCGGATTGAGTTATTCCGCGTTACACTGACACACTCCGCTGGTAGACGGGAAAGTTCCATTGTGTGACAGACAATATATAAACAATAACAATCTTCCATCACATGTATGACAGTTATTGATAACTAAGGACCGGTAATTCAGTATACTTATGAATGTTATGGATTTTATGACGAGCTTAGCACGCAATCCGTATACGAGTATAGGTCATACTCATAGAAATCACCAATATTACACGTTTTGCCCACGATTTTAATAGAGTAACGTGTTTTTTCTCAAAACTAAACTGTCATCACGATGTTTCAAAATAGTATATACCATGAAAAAAAAAAAAAATCATAATTTTAGAGGCAATTTAGAAAATTATTTGCGAGGTTATTATATATATTTTTAATTATCGTATTTGCTATGTAAATATGATTGCATAAATAAAAATACAAAAATATAATATTAAAAAAAATTAAATTTTTCGGGTCGATATTTTAAATTATGTGCGGCAAATTTGTGTTCCAAAGTAAATTGGTCGTTTTTAATTTAATTTAAAGTCCACCATAATGCTTATTTAAGTTCGTTTTTTTTAAATTTTTTAATTTATTTTATATTTCATTATGTTTTCAAAGTAAACGTGGTAAAACTTTTTTTTAAATCACCGTTAGCCACCAAATAATTGTTGAAGATGCCTCTAAAATCGCGAAAAATCAATTCCTTTAATGGCCTATTTTTCATAATATAAAACAAAAATAAATAAATGACTTGTTGATATTTACTATACTTTTTAATTAAAAAAATTATCATTAGGTTTAGGTGAGTATTTTGGCCTCAAATCAAATGAGATGTTTGTATGAAACAGGCCGCGCAGCCGTTCCTCTTAACAAACGCTGTTTATTTTTACGCTGGTTTAATTTACGTGTTGATTTTTGATAAAGTCCCCCACACCAATTAGCATGTTGGCGTATACAAGGAACCTAATTGTAAATACTTAGTATTTATTATTTTTATAAACAATAATTATTAATCTAAAACACTCATCCAAATTGAAAAAAAACCTTCCGAGCAAAGATAAATGTCGCCGGCAGGACTCGAACCCGCACCCTTCTAATGTCCGGTTAGATGCTCTACCGTTGAGCTACGTCGGCTTATCGCAAACCCGCCAAGTTAAAATTTAATTTTAATTTTACTTAGTATTTGTTTTGTTGGAGTCGGTACTTTATTCACGAACAAATAAAAACATGAAGAACTTGCTGCTAAAAACAAACCATGTTCATAAAATACAATTTTAAAATCCCCCATAAGAGTGAAAACTTACCAGATTGTTTTAGATTGATTATCATCCTGTATTAATGTTGTTATAATAGAAGCTTTTGGCGTCAATAAAATATTCAATTATTTAAAAATAAATGTCAAATTCGAAAGATATGTCATTATTATCGCCGCAGCATAATAAAAAGAACTATTCAAGCCTAGTTTGCGGCAAGAATTGAGCGGCCGAATGTTTAAACTTTAGCAAGGATTTGTATAGAATATCTTTTCAGCGAGCATAAAGAGAAACTGATATACTAGCCATATGCAATGAATGTAAGGTTTTATCACAGAGCAAATAATACATAGAGTTGTCCTAACACGCAAGGGGACGAAACCAAAATAAGGGGGGCGAGGGCGAGTTTAGGTGGGTCACTGTTATTTTATTTGCGAATAAATGCTTCCCGACTATCTCCAGCCAACTCCCATTACTTTGCAAAGAATTTATCTGTATTTACTCTTCGAAAGGCAAACCTGCTAGCTTTGGAACTGATTCAAAACTTCAAACAGCCACTAAGAAAAAGGTAGGCTGTGTGTAGATTTTCCAAGTTCGGATATGAATTATGCATTGCTATTTGAAAATGCCAGCTGATTGTCATGGCCAACAGAATAAATAAGCGAACGAGTTCTTATTTAATTCTTAGAAATTTGTGGGATTTAAAAAAAATATATATACTCGTTTATCTTTTAATTTCTCTTTATAATTCGTTATAGTTAGAAAGTATTGCGTTGAATTATATAACCTCTGATCACACGCAATAGTAGGTTATAACAGTAACGAGCCGAGCTATTGTTTATTTGTGACAATGGTGATTGGTGTTAAGTTGGCACTGGAAAAAGGTCGCACTTACGAGTACTACTAGCGCAAACAAATTGCAAACAGCATATTGCAAGAAACATTTATTATCATTCATTTACTTATGTTAATTTCACCATGAGATGTTGAGAAAGAAAATATGATTTACTTAAACCCTTGCCTAATCACTTTGAAAAGTTAATTCCTGAAAAATATTAATGAAGTAAAAGCGAAGGATACGAATTTTAAAAAAAGGCTTTTTTCTTTTATGAACACAGTTCGCATTCCGCAATATAACGCTCAAGGCTTGGTAGCAAATACTTAAACGGTATGGATGTATTTGACAATAATCTGAATTTTTCAAATTAAAAAACGAATTAATTATTAACGAATTATTTGTACCTAGTTTAAGAATTATTGTTGACTACAACTTTTTACATTATTTACATATTTGTTATTAATGTTAATATTGACTGTGTGGATATTATATTATTTATTTTTCCTATTCCTTTATATTCCTGTGTATTTTCAGCTATGGTGCAGTTTATTATTATTTGAAGTGAAATTAACTTTTGTGCGTATTTTCTATTTTTATTTATGATGTGTACTCGTATGATGTTAGAAACATAACTTGTATTTAATAACAAATATAGTATCCACAATAAGGAACTATTTATGAATTCTAACTACAATTAAATTAAATTGAAAGTTAAATAGAATCGGCGTCTGCTGATTTACGAGTATATGAATATATATTTTTAAAGCCAATATATTTTTCACTGAAGTTCCTTATTGGGGACGTGGAGGATACCTTCATCGGAAATGGATGTGGATGATTTTTTCTCACATCTGTATGAAGTGGACGGGTACAAGTACAACTAACTAACTAACTAACCATCACACCGTTTCCCCGCAGGGGTAGGCAGAGAGGACGGACCGCCAAACAACTTGATCTTGGCATACGCTTCTTGTTTCATTCACTTTCATACAACGTCTCATACATTCTCTTCTGTTATTCCGACTTCTGACCTGGTCCGACTCAAGTATTTGATTCACTTGATCATGCCATGTCTTCCTCGGTCGTCCCCGGCTACTTCTTCCATTCACATTCGCGTCATATATTCTCCTTACACTCTTTTCTTCGTTTATTCGCTCTACATGCCCAAACCATCTAAGCGTCCCTTTCTTAATTTTGCTCACTACTCTTACCCCCGCCTTGCATTCTTTATAAATCTCAACATTTTTCACACGATCACACATGGTTTTACCACACATTCGTCTCAGAGATATCATTTCTACAGCATTCAGTCTACTTTCATCCTTCCTCTGCCAGTTCCTTGCCTCACTGCCATACATCTGGGTTGGTATCAGCACTCCTTTGTGGACTGCTAGCTTCACTTCTTTGGACAACTTTTTGTTTGTGCCCACAGCGCGTTCAGTCCCCCGTTAATGGAGTTTCCTGAATTCACCCTTCTTTCAATGTCCCTATCAGTCTTTTCATCTCTCGTAAACATACTTCCCAAATATACACACTCATCGACCTGCTCCAAGTATTCATCATTCACAACTATATTGCACACTCTTTTTTTTTGTACTTTCTCTTTGAAACACCGTGACTTTAGACTTACTTACATTTATCATTAGCTCATTCTTCATACATATTTCGTTCATCCTAGATACGAGGGACTGTAGATCTGCATTACTGTTAGCAATCAGCACCGCATCATCAGCATACGGCAGGCAAAATACTTGCAGACTACTCACTTTTGCACCCAAGCCCACCTTTTTCAATTCTTGCATACAATTATCCATGTATAGATTGAATAACCACGGTGACATTACGCAGCCTTGCTTAACACCTTTTGTGATGTCAAACCACCCCGTAAAATCACCGTTTGCCCTAACACATGCAACACCTCCCTCGTACAGAGATGCGATTACCTGTATAAGATTTGTATTCACTTCATACTTGGACAACACCTTCCATAACTTTTTCTGTCATCTCGGTCGTATGCTTTTTGTAGATCTACAAAAACACAGAAAAGTTACAAAAAAGTTACAGAAAAGTTAGGTAAAAGTACAAGTACAGCAAAACAGGAACCATCGTGCAAATTAGTTAAAAAAGTTATAATTTGTTTTCGGGGCTTAGGAATACCACGCGAGAGTCCCAATGCCCAGGGCCGGTGCCCATTTCGCATAAAATAGATCAATTTATTTTCAACCCTTCTATTTCAAGGTTTCCTGCCCCAAAGCGCGAGGTTTCGAATCAGAAAGAAGGCCTCTCACCAGAGCTATTCTCACAATCCTGAACAAATGTTCCTCTTTGGAACGAAGTCCACATATTTAATATATTCGCATTTCACACGGCTTTAACCCGTGACCTTTGCCCCCAGAGTGAGGAGGTGATGGAAGATTTTCAGTACAAATTGTTCTTACACAGTGTTTCAATTCCTCCTCCATCTTGAGCGCTTTTATTTTATTTTATTTTAGTACATAAAACAGGCAATATGCCCGAAACTTACATACATGAATTTTAACATATCAATAATAAACAAATACAATAAACAACAACAAAAATTATCTCGAATAAATAATAATAAGAATGAATAAGAAGTGAATGGTCGATAATATATTATAAAGTAGGTGTATAAACTAACACCGTGTACACTGTTTTGATACTTAACAAACTGCATCATCACATTATCAGTTTGATATTAATAGCAAAACTTTTCTTTTTTAAGTTGATTAATTGTGTCACTAAAAATGTCTGATTTATATTACAGCAGTGTTTCATACTGTAATTTATAAACATCCCCCCTAAAGGAGAGAAATATCTCGTATTTGTGTGATAGTCTTTAATATAAAAAAATGTCTTGTATCCTCCTTGTTGATTTTCTTGTTGGTGTATTAATGGTGATTTGTGATAAAATTTGGTTTGGTGTATCAATTGATCCATGTATAGTTTTGTACAACAGGAATACATCAGAAAGTTTACGTCTCACTGACAGTGATCTGCACGCAGTTTCCGTTCTATTCGTATAAGACATCTTCACTGTCGATGAATATTGCGATACTTGTCTAGACGTTTCTTCAAGAAGGCGGATGAATAGTGAAAACCCAATAACTAACATCTTTAAATGTTTTTATTGAATACTAGCCGATGTGTACTCGGCCTTGATAGGGATTTTTTTTTGGAATAAAGTTATGAAGTTGAGAATTCTTGCTTGTAGTTTGGGTGCCATAATTGATTTGATAGCGAAAATAATGCCTTTTGACGACTATTACTAGTTCTATACAAAGAAAAAAAAACATTCCTTTGGAAAATTTATTTCATTACAAACATTTATTTTTTGTCAAAATATATCTACATAATAAAGTTATTAAGTACGTACCTACTTGTGTTTTCCGTTTTGAAAATATTCTGCCCAAACAAACCTTCTTCTTTTGAATATGTAATCTGCGGTTTACCAGGGAGGTATATCTCTGGGCTAACCTCAATATAACCTGTCGAGTTCAATGATTTTCATACTAATTTTAAAACGTTCTAGCAACAGTTTTACATATTGGATATTTTTCCAACTACTCTCTAAACCTTCCCGCCACTAATAAGAAGAAACTGTGCTATTTTCAGCGAAACCGGTCAATGTAATTTTTGAGAAAATCGAGGACAGACAGACAGACAAACATTCATTTTTAAATAGATTGATTTTTAAGTAGAAAGATTCGTATCAACTAAAAAAGTATTTTTAAATTTTTTAAAACTTTACTAAAATTTAGACAAAAAGTCCCGATAAACTGATTTTCAGTAGTTTGACTAACACGTGCTTGTCATTCAAACCTTATAATGAATTTGCAGTTAAGGTACCTTCTTACATATAGATAGATATATCTATATAAAATTAAAACATATGTAGCCAGCAAAATCTGCAAAACATAAATATTTCGTAATATTATTATTTAAAAATATTTCTACTAATATCTATAAAAAAAAAACAGCCATAAATCTTACGTGAAACAACATTTCCCAATTATCTATAACAAACAGTTGTTTTCAGCTAGCCAAGTATTCAATATATTCACCAACTGTTTTATTTTAATGCAATTTTAAATTTCAGCAGATAATATATTTAATTAAATACCAAAGGTGTGTTTGATGGTGAAAACTCGTAACTTTCTTGTTGATCTCGGCATAAGTTTCTCGTATTATCAACACTGAGCTATGTGCGTTGACTGTGGATTGACTGCCTGGGAGTTAAATGACAGTGATTAAATAAGTACCGCGGAGATGTTATAAACATTTCGTGACTTTGTTCATAAAAATAGTTTTATTACATTTAACAGAAATATACTCGTATATATATCTGCCCTACAAGATTTGCGCTTGGAAATATTAAGATATGAAACATTTTTCGTAAATGTCTCGGAGGTAGCTTTGCACTTTATGCGTTTTTATTGTCAACTGACGAGTAATCATTAGATAAGTTTTTAATCTATGAGAGAGAAAAAAACCATTGTATTTATTCTTTGTGTTAACACTAAACAAAATACTCTGAGGGAAAGTATTTCAACTATGTATATCATCTTTGGGGATGCTATGGGGAGGGTCTTTTGAGAAAATGAAGGAAGGAATCTATAATGTAATATTGCAGGAGGGAGTAAATTACATTCCACGAAGAGGCCTGTTCTTATGTGACTAATGTTAACCGTGTACAAATGTTAGTTGTTTAACATGTTTCCCAGTGTGCACAGGTGAGCAAGGGATGAATGCTGCAAGATCCTCGGAGCAAAAACCTGTTGTAACATTTATATAATGAACAAATCAATTAATGTATTACCTGTGCGTGCTCTATTGTAGCATAAAATTCTACTGTAACATATATATCACAGTCACAAAAGAATATAGGAATGATAGTGCCAATAAATATGGTCAACGAACCCTTGAATACATTGTACCAATTATATTTAACAAGTTTCCACATGGAGGACAACCGAGGAATTGAGCTCACGATGCCTGGGTGGGACCCAGATGCAATGCCAACTCAGCCACTGATTGGTCCCTATATACTTATGTTATTATTTTTTTTTGTGTTTTATGTCGGTATGTAAAAGTCTAATGGGCTTTCAAATAAAGAACAAAATGAAGTAAACAATTATTAAAATGAATTTTGTGCATTACATATTTTTAAATGCCGGCCTTCATGTTGTACACTTTTTGTTGGGCGTTTTTGTCACTATTCTGCATTATCATCATTAATCGTAAGTTCGGCGACGTGAATTGATAGCCACAAGGCCCATTTCCTACATCTTTACTTAGAAATGCGGATGGAATGGGAAATGTACCGCAAGTGCATGCCATAATGTATTCTCGCTGGCCCCCCCGAATACTGATGAGGCCAGCCGCCGCGCTGTGACCATTGAGCACCGAGCACCGAGCACCGAGCACCGAGCACCGAGCACCGAGCACCGTGTGAGGCACTGTCACAGTATTTCACTCTGTAGTTGGTACAAAGATAATATTATACATTTCATATGTAATTTGCACCGTGTCTCACCCCCATACAGCGGAGCTGTTTATTCCGTCAATAATGTACTGCAATCCTCTTTTAACCAATTTATTTATTTTTATTTAAACTTGCTTTTTTGCTCTTTTCACGCGTCAAGCGTACTTGCCTGTGTACGTGTACTATAAACATTTGGAAGGTGGGAGGTGGTGCGGGTAGCGGATACGAAGTAAAATAAATAGTTATTAATAATAGTTCATCGTCCATTAAGAAAGTCCCCTTTTCAAAAGGGTTCAAAGACTTTCACGGTCCTCACTGTGGAGGGTTTTGAAAGCTTAAATCTGAGATGAAGAATTTTGCACGTTGAGGTGTTGATGTAAATGTCCCGGTAGAACGCAAATTATAGTCGCACCATTTGCAACGTAATTCAAAACCTGTTTGTACAACATACTAAAGGTAACTAAAATAATTTAAAATGAATAATATATCTTTTGTATAAACCACTATTTAATATATAAATATAAACATGTTTCTGAGGCGATACATTCCTCAATCAGGATAGTGAGAAATAATGATAAGAATAGACAAATAATAAACGCAAAAATAATAACGAAAGAGTAGACATTAATTATTACAAACATGAACAAAAATTCTTAAGTGATGAAAGTAGGCAAGTAATTAATTAAATATGGAAGAAAATATATTATTATAATAAATTAAATTATCACTTTACAATAGACAATAAAAAAATGTTTTTTGCTATAAATAAAACCAATATATAGTAAAAATGGCTCATTTTTCTATAGCACCGTTTTGAGACTAACGTCATCTTAAAGGTGCTATATTTTGAACAATATATTTTATTATTATTATTTTTTTTTATATATAAGTACTTCAAGAAATTTTAATACTAGAGTTAAGGAGAACCTAAGATGTTTAAGTAATGATAATTATTCTGGACTTGTCAACCATATTTTGGAAACAAATCATTCTTTTGACATAAATAACGGTTTATAATTTTTACATACGAATACAACAGGTTTACAATTAGATAAATTTGAAATTTTAGAAATTAGAAACAGTGTTGATAGTCATTTAAATATTGTTAGTAATCAAATATTTTTTTAAAACTGCCCCTTTAAATTTATTTTCACATTAATACATACATTTAGAATATTATTAATAAAAGTTACAATAATTTAAAAAAAAATGTGCGTTGTTAATTCCTTGATTTTATTTATAAAAAATGAAAAAAATACATTTATTCTTTAATTTCCAGTGCAAAATTTATTATTTAATATTAAGTAAAAATGTTTATTTTTAAATTATTTTTAAATTTTTCATTAATTACTTAGATACATGCTTTTTATTTATTGCCTCGATATTTCTTCAGCTTTCACAGTATTTTTTTATTTAATTCTCTTTTCCTATTGTTGTCTCTATTTCTCAGTATTCTGTGTATCCTGTTGAGGGATGTCGATATTTATGTATTAAATGCGGGTTTACACAAAACATTTATTTATTAAATAAAAGTAAAATTACTTTGTGGTGCCATTATTAATAAAATTAACCAATAGTACACCAAATGAAGTGTGCATACTGAATGTGTACTTTGTATCCTGATGAGGGAATATTTATATATTAAACAGTGATGTACACAAAGTTTTAGTTATTAGTTTTATTAAACATTTATTATTCATTTTAATCAAAATGAGACCACAAAGTGATTAGCATTTAATAAACGTATATCTGAAAAAATACCACCCTGTAATTATTTTCAAAAATTTCGTAAATTAAGAAATTTATATAGAACCACATTCTTTAGATTTTTCCTTTCCTACTTTTAAGATGTAAAAAATTGTCTGAAGATTCGATAGATACATATTTGGGTCTCAGATCACTTTACAAAACAGATAAAATGAGTATAAAAGTACCGAATAAGATCTTTGGCTTGGAAATCACCGCAAGGCCTTGCAAAATATCCTTGTAATTCGTCAAATACATTGTGTTTCGCATGGGCGCGCGACCTGGTGTTTCGGCAGCTACCATTTTTTAAACATTTTCGCTTAAAAAACTCGCTAAAAATAGGAGACTAGCGAAGAGGCGTTTTCTGTTAGTATAATGCTTGATTATCAGCAAATATTGTTTTTACGAATTGTTTTGTTATAGAAGATATAAAATTATAGGCGTTCCGATCCGATAACAAGTAATTGAAATGTTTACGTCTTTCCTCACCGAAACAAAACAAATCATTAATTCTAAAAATATTAAACATTTAAGAATATCCAAGAAGCAAATTGGAATATTTTTCGATTTAGGAAATTGACGAAATGAAAGGAATGAGGGGTGCGGTATCAGTTAAAGATTCTTGCACACATCCATCTGAAGCAAGTTGAATATTCGTATAATACTCGTAGTCAATCAGTAAAGGATTTTCATAGTAAACGAAACACATTACGGTATATAACTTATAACGATGTTCCTCGAACTACAAAATTGGTTTCAAAAACTTCAATGAAGAGAAACCAAACTATGTATGAACATAATAGATAACTCAACCTCCTACTAAAATTCGAATTGCTGGGTAAATTTAACCTTTTTAAAAATATATATATATCATAACTTACTGTACGACAATAATTTGTTTTGTGAACAGTTCTAGATATAATGCACAATGACTAAACTTGAGCATAATGCGACGTATCCGATCCCAGAGTTGATTTACAACTAACGACCACGTTTTTAACTCATGCTTGATGCCTGTTGATGCCAGACATCAGTGACGCCTCCTGCGCAATGGGATGAAGTATTTGCTTCTCGAGTGAGTTCTATTGTAATAATTGTAAAATGAATAGGTCCAATCATATGACGATTTTTTAATAAAAACTAGACTTTTTAGGAAGACTTAAAGTGACTTATGTTTTATTATAAGACTGTGGATTTCTGCTCTATTATCTACCAAAGAAACCCGTTGTTTTTACGTGATGGCTCGCACATAAATATTTCGTAACGCGTCACGCCGGCTTAAACAAATAAGAAAAAAACTTAAGTACAAAAGCAATCCGTTTTTCATTTTTTGGTCGCGTAGGAAGTTCTTCCGCAACGGTCGCTAGATTTCCGTGTTCGTTTCGGACATGTTTTTAGCTGATTGATGGAAAATGCTCAGTATGTGCGTGTGTTTATAATATTAGTAAGTTTTTTCACTATAGTATAGTATAGTATATATCTGGTACGGATATGAAGTAATTTATTTAACATTATGAAATATAGGCCATTAAAGGAATTGATTTTTCGTGATTTTAGAGGCACCTTTAACAATTATTTTGGGGCTAAGGATGATTTAAAATAAAGTTTTACCCAGTCTGCTTTGAAAATATAATGAAATTTAAAATAAAATATTCAAAAAAATATTAAAATAAGCATTGTGGTGAACTTTAAATTAAATTAAAAACGACCGAATTTACATTGAAACACAAATTTGCCGTACATAATTTAAAATATCGTCACAGATATTTTTTTTTTTAATGTTTTCTTTTAATATTTTTATTTACATAGCAAATATGATAATTAAAAAAAAAAATTATGTAAATTGATTTTTTTCATGGCATATATTTCATATTTTAAAACAAAAATAAATTAAATACTTCCCATCCATTATGAAAGGCCAACATTAAATTTGGATTAAAAAAAAAATAAAAAAGTGGTTTAAATATAGCTTTTAGAAATTATAATAAAATAGGAACAACCCTAAAAAATCGTATAAGGAAAAAAAACTTAATAATAGTGGCATACTCGTATATGAATTCAAATGTGAACACGTCGTCTGCAACGCTACCTATATCAGGCAGACGGGAAGGGCTTTCTCAACTAGATTAAAAAAACATATACGATTTTATAATAATAAAAGAACTTTTTCAAAATTCGCAGAACATCTCTTAGTGGATAATCGTGTCCCGCTTAAGAAAACATTGTCATTTAAATACGGGTAAACACACTATACATGTAAAAACCCCACAGAATAGAGAATTTGAATTATTTTCTAACTAAATCGGTTTTACCGGTAATAAATAATTATTTTAAACACCAGTCCAAATTAGAATTGGGTGGGAGTAAATAAAATCATATAAGTAAGTCGTCGCAATGTGGATTAACCGTAGTTTGAAAATGGCCTTGAACGCCGAAACAGCTGTCACAATAATAAAAACTAAAATACTCGCAGAATTAATATTAACATTATTAAATTTGGTTTACACTACATTAAAAAAATTAAATAGAGTTGTACGAATTAAGCACAAAACAATTAATAAATTAAATTTGGAAACACATTCAAATGTTTTCAAGTACTCGATGATGTTGCACGAACACATCATTAGACTGTCACATGTATGTGAATGTGATATGTATGGGTGTGCAGTCGAACAGGTTTTCCAATAAGAAATGTTCAAATCTGCAATCGAAAGCATGACAACAGCCTTGTAATAAAAATAAAATAAAATAAACGTAAATTCCGACGTCGTTCATAATTCACGAGGCCGCCGTTGAGTGCCGTTCAATCCGACTTAATTGCCGCTTATTTGAAAAAGAATTATGTTGGAAAAATATTATTTTAATTATTAAGTAAGATCGCTGAACAATGTTACGCATTACATATTTCGAACGAACATGATGATTGAAAACACTGCCGAGGTTAATAATAATCTCACTTGCCCCAAAAGTTAAGGGGATTTGTGCAATTTAATTAAGAATAATCGAAGACTCGACGGAATTCAGAACTTAACTTGAAACTCATATTTTAAGACAATTATATCAAATAAATGAAAGAAATGCACACGTAAATTGCTGAGCTAGGCTAGCCGGTTAGTGCTTACCTAAAATCACTTATAGAACAAGTGAAAATTTTCACGCACTGTGCCCAATTGCGTTCACATCCAGCAACCCTGTAAATAACTAAATATGTAAAAAAAATGTAAATGTCTATTAAAAACTTTGAGGTCATTTTATAAACCTTTTCCAGTCCTAAAAAATAATAATATTTCATGTAAATTCCAACTCTTCTTCTGCCACCAATCTTCCAATTAATGTAACAACAATAGAAAAGGAGGATAAAATAGCAACTGTAAAAACCATATCTTCTCTAAGCTTAAATTTTCTAATAAAACGATGTTCATCTGAAGCGACGTGCCAGTTAAGTATGTTTTTTTCTGTATCTGTTTGTACATAATTAGATAGAGAATAGGAAGTAATATTTGTACAGCGACTTTGAGGTGATTTTTCACGAAAACCGCGCTATACAAATTATACAATTATTATTATTATTATTATAGCCTGATTTTGGTAGATTGGAGCTACGAATGCAATTCATTCCCCTCTTTACGAAAATTCGTTTACTATTTAAAAGATAAAATAAAAAAAGATTTTTGATGTACATCCACACAATGCGTGGTTGGTGTGGCAATTACATTTGATTTCAAGGACGGTAAGCAATTCATTGTTAAACTTTGCGAACAAATGGTGTCTATAAAAAAATATGGATGCAACGTTCTTTTGGCTCGATGTAATATATTATACAATTAAGCGAACCATTCAAATACCAATCAATGCTGCCTTCGAAAATTTTCAACAGATTTTTTTCATCGTGTTTTTAAGTGTATAATCTTTTTATTGACTTTTTAAGTCTTTAATATTGTAGACAAGAAATACGTGGATCTATTAGCAGTTTACCCAGACTCGGGAATTTTATCTGAACGTACAAAAAAGAGACCCTTCCTGTTGCTGTTATTTCTTATGTTGTGTTGAAATTGAAACATTCTTTTTACTGCTACTGTAACGGCAACGACCGACGCCGCCGATGTGGGTAGATTAAAATCAATTGTAAATTTCCTTTAACAACTTTATACAATGGCGCCATTGGTTGTTTATCGGAAGCCAGGTTCTTATGTAAATATTGCACTCTAATGTTCCCAGTTTCGTTGCTAGGTAATAATATTATCTCTCTGATAAAGGAAATGGGAGATGTGTCGAATATCACAGATTTCCAGGAGAGACAAGACAACATTTGGGAGTTTGTTTAAAAATATAATAAAATCTGAATTAACGCGTTTAAAAAAGAAATAATTCTATAATTGTTTTTTCAAATAATTATGCTTCATTACACACTCATCACAATTCCATAGTTTTGGATATTTGAATAATTAATTGCCTAATCTCTTTCTTCCTTTTCCACCCTTTTCATAAAGTATTAACAAGAGTTATCTCTTTAAAACATAATTTTGGCACAGATTTCTTTTTACTGTTGGACGCACCGTTAGCTGCCAAGTAGATTTACACTTTTTTGTCGATTTTATATTGTTTTTTTCCTTACTATTTCTTTTAGTTGATATTATTTTTATTGTTTTGATTTATTATTATTATATATTTATTAAGCTAACAGAAATACATCATTATTTCACTTTCTTAATATAACTACATACGTATTATATAAATTAACTACATACATATTATATTAATTAACTACTTACATATTATATTAATTAACTACTTACATATTATATTAATTAAGTACATACATATTATATTAATTAACTACATACGTACATATATAATATTACTTTATATTATTTATATACATAACATATGATTCCTATATTACATACATAATAACTGTCTTATTTATTATTTTTACATTGTTGTTTTGCTCACTTATTTTGAGAATGAACAGTTTTTTTTAAAATGTTCTTACTCGATTCTCCGTTTTCAGGCTATTGGGAAGAAGATCGTGTATATATATATATATACCCGTATACACCCTCATGGCCTATTCTTCTTTTACTACTTTCAGTCTTTACTGTATTCGTGTAGGATTTATTATGTTGTCTCGTGTACTGTTCGTGTACTTGTGATGTTTTTATAAATGCTGTGTTCGTGTGTATAAGTCCATTTTGTATTTTGTAGATTAATAGGCATATATTATATTCGTACAGTTTTCTGATTTTCAGAAAGTTCATTAGATTAATATAAAATATTTACGGTACACTCCAGAGCGGTAGATACTCTCAGTATCGCCTTGGTGAAAAGACCACCATTCAGAATCGAAAGATTGTGTGAAATGACTGCAGCCGTATTTGGTGATAACATATCAATAACCCAACCCCCTCCTTCCCCTACTGCATTCCTCAGCCTGATAACATTCTCTAGTTGGAGATGGCTTTAGTCATAGTCCCCACGATTAAAAAATACCCTTTCCCCCGATAGATATATGCTTTATAGTAAATTTGCTACACTGAATTCATTTCGCTATTTCTCGGACTCATCTCCCGTTTCCTTTCGCAGACAGCCTTAATTATGGCCAGAGAATAATTACCATATTACAATTATGTAAACAGAAACCAGCAATTAATTTAACGTGCTCGCATATTTAAAAAAAAATCATTTAATTGATAATGCCATAAATTATACAGCTTGAATCTTCCGTACAATTTGGAGATTTCAGTCAGTAGTATTTTTCGGTTACGAACACCGAGCTCTGTTATCTAACTTCCGTAACAACGGCTCTCCAACAAATAAAATGTTTTAATCCAGTTTTGTTCTGTTCAGCATAAGACCCTCGCTGGCCATCGCATCGCTAGTCTTCCGACCAGCTTTCCGGAACTCCGCAGTATTCGTATAACGCAGGCATTGAAAATAAATATTTTTAACATGGTTATACCTATCGACTGAAAATAGGTAAAACGATTAAGCTTCACCGGGGAATCTTTTCAGGAGACGGTAACTAATATTTAATAATTCCTCAAAGTAGTTGAATATTTAAAAGTTCACATGAGGGATTTTCCCTAGTTTGTTTTACGCGTGTAAAATATTGTATTATTATTATTCTTCTCAATACATTAACTTCATTTATTTAAAAAAAAGTAGTGACACCTAAGTAATAACATTTTACTTTTAACTCTATTCATTTTCTGGAATGTTTGTTGTTTTTTTTATTTTCATAACAAGAAACCACGTTCCCTCCGCACGAGTAATACGAGTAATATGGTATTTGACGGCCTCTATGGTCGAGGGGTAAGGCTCTCGACTACGAATTCGAAGGTCGCGGGTTCAAATCCCAGCGTGCGCGATATTTTATTTGAATTAATTTGTGTTGTTTCACAATTAATTAATTTAAACATAATGTACAATATATTTGCGCACGTTCCAGAGTGGAATATACTCTCAGTATCGCCCTGGTGAAAGACCACCATTCAGAATTGAAACGTTGCTTGAAATGGCTTATAGCCGTGTTTGGTGACTAGATCTGAATAGCCAGGTATTTCCCCACCATCCTCTTCACTTCTCCTTCCCCTCCCCAATACCTTCAGCCTCACAACATTCCCCAATTGGGGATGCCATAGTCTCACTGGCTCCAGACGGTTGGGAGCAGTTGGGACTTTTGCCCGGTATTCATATATAAAAAAAACGTAATTTTGAAATTGATTTTTCTAGTTAAATGAGGAATAAATTATGTTAGATATATAGGTAGGAACCGAAGTGCAATTATTCTTTTAAAAAATAGTTAATTTATTTGTTGTATTTTTTCCGTAATCACTATGTAGCAATTTCTAGACATTTTGTTTGGAAGTTTTATTTACAATGTACTTACATAAATCTTCTGAAATCATCCAAAAAACCTTTAAAAATAAAAATAATGGGAATCATAACCACAAAAATATAGAAAAACAAACCTTAAACACTTTCAGAAAAACCATGAAAGAAAATAATCTCACAATAACCAAAGTTGACAAAGGAAACACCATAGTTATTCTAAACAAAATAGACTACGTTAATAAAGTGGAGGATTTTTTAAGCAGTGATAATTTTAAAACTCTTTCAAAAGTCCCTACAAAGAAGTTTCAAGAAGATGCCAAGAAGAAAATCAAGAACTGCCCTTTGATATGCGGTGAACATAAATATAATAATTTAGTATTAGCTAATCCATAGCCCCCTAAACTATATGGCTTAGCGAAAACTCACAAACAAAATTTCCCCATTAGGCCTGTGGTTCCTGCATTCTCTAGCCCCAACTATAATATACTCGTATGTTCTAAATTTGTATCCTTATTCAAATCCAATAATTTGTTCAGATCACATCGTTCAATTAAAAACAGTTTGGAGTTAATCAATAATATCAAAGATTAAGACATACCTAGTAACAGTAAATTGGTATCTTTTGACGTTGTAAATCTTTTTCCTAGCATTCCCATGATTGAATGTAAAAAAAACTAATTTTAAATATATTAAATAATTCCCATTTAGATAAACCCTTTGTGAAGGAAATGTCCATACTGCTAGGAATTTGTGAATTGTGCGCCTTAGAAACTTTAGAAATTAACAAAAAAAAATTAAATCTAAAATTAATTTAGCCAACAAAATCATAGCTCCCTGTAAGGAATCTCCCTGTAATTTAGAATGTAATGAATGTGACGCACAGTATGTAAAACTAGAATCAGAAAACATGAACTCTGTTTACGAAATAATAAGTATTCCGAGTTTGCTAATCATTTATTAGAGACAGGCCATAGCTTCAATAAAGAAAAAAACTAAGTTTAAACATTCAAATATTAATACACATTTTCAATTGTGCGCCTTAGAAACTTTAGAAATTAACAAAAAAAATTAAATCTAAAATTAATTTAGCAAACAAAATAATAGCTCCCTGTAAATTAAGTAACTTTGACTCCTCCCACCGCCCAGGCCCCTCCAACCTCCACTCCAATCACGACTCCCACTACCCTCACATAATGGTGACTAATTTGTTTTTGTACTTGGTTAATTTAAATTAGTTTTAAGAACGCTAGTGAATGATACAGTTAAAATCAATTAAAAGTACATAGTAAATAAAACTTCCAAACATAATTCATTTGTTATATTTATAGTAATTTTTTACATAAAAAAAAACACTGATTCTAATGTGATGCCCACCCACTGTACATTCGAAATCAAACAAATTAGAACGATTTATTTGAAACCACCCGAGTTTGAATTAATATGCGATTAAGCAGGTACCTACCAATAATAATATTACTTACTTTATTTTTTCTACAGGGGTAGTTAGACTAGGCAAGGTTAGATTAGGTTTGGTTGGGTAGGGCTGTGTATTTAAATTTTGGGATAATAATAAAATTTTATTATTTAATGGAGGTGTGTAGGGTGCAACAAAAACCACCTCGATTACCGATCTAGGTGTGATCTAGGTGGTTTTGGTGCAACGGACAAAATGGTAAGTATGTCAGTACACTACACCTTACAGAAGTACCTACACTACAATACACTACAGTTTATTTTACCTTTTCTTTGTACTACCTGCTCAACAACTCACGATTTAAAATTAGGGAATAATAAAGACAAAAATAAAATCAAATATCGATTTGTAAGAATAAATAATTGAATTTTGACATAATAAATATAAATCTCATAAAGCTGAGTGATACGGAAATCAATCTTATCAATATTAGTCAATAATATTATCTTTTTTTGGTACTCAATTTCAAATGTATTTTTTTTCCTCATATTACCAACCAGTACCTATCAAACACATATATATAATTGCTTACAGCCGTTCTCCCCAACTTTTCGAATGATCAATCTGAGCCACCGATCAGCCAAGTGTTTTGTTAAGTATTCGCTCTATTTGACTGTCTCCAAACAATTTTTATCTTTGAACTTCCTAAATTGTCTATGAAGGACTCGACCAATTCTATGGAAAATATAATTGTACCCCCACACGTTCATAGTCAATAAAATGACATCAAAGTAAAAACTTTCAATGTTATAAATTAACATAGACGAGTTAATTTTCTATTTATTATGAATACATATTATTTGTCTTAAATATTGTAATACAAACATAAACATTTTATTGACTCTTACTAAAATGCTGCGAAAACGGAAGTAGATTTTTTTGACGTTTGTCTTTCGTGTGTTCTTTCAATTTTCAATCAACAATTGTCAATAATATTTTCATAGTCGCTGTCTTCATATTCGCTGTCCATACCCGATATTGGTATTATATTAAAAATATGGTCATTTTCGCTCTCCATATTCAAAATTGTCAATACACAATAGATACAAAAAATAGTTCGTGAAACGAATCACTTTTGACCATAGATATCTATGACATTTGACATTTACGCTGTCATTTGATACTCTGCTGACACTTTTTATAACTACTCTTTTA